>JAFVLL020000470.1:17958-151956 GCA_021397915.2 Tor tambroides
ATAATAAGGTATTTTGTTTTATAATAAGTAGTAAACGTCTAATACCTTTTGAGATTTAAGCCGTATTTGAGTTATTGTAGTAGTATTTTTTTGGAAATTTATGACTATGAATCTAGTTTTGTACAGGATTAGATCTTTATACAGAGGCACTGAGTTTGCAAATATACTTTAGTAATAATAAGGAAAAATCTGAACAGAGTCAACAGAATATGTGGCTCTTTATACACTATTACTAAGTAGAGTAAAGCATTACAAAATATCCTCATCTGCATTAGTGTGTGTGTGTGTGTGTGTGTGTAATATAAGATTCTGGGTGTTTACCACTTTCTCTGTCCAGCTCTGTAGCCCAATATTGATCTGTAAAGTGAAGCCTTGTGATATGAAGCCAGTGGACATCACAAAGACTGGACACACTCTCATCCAGCTGAGATCACTGTAGTAAATGATTCAAAACAAACAAGCAAATACAGCTTAGCACTGCGATAATGCAAATAATGCTTTGCTGTTTTGTTGCAATAACAGATGTGGTCTAGAAATGTGTGGGCTTATGAGCTGCCATGAAAAGAAATGCATTTTCTTGCATCCATTATCACAGTCTCACCACAAAGGTTCAAAAACAACAACCGCTATTCATCATAGTAGCGATAAATTAGGTTTTCATGCATTTATGAATCATGTGATCAGAAAAAAAATTGTCCTCGGTGCTTATTGATTTCATCATTTAATGGCACAGCAGCATTTCAAACATGTAATTACCAGAGAGCAATAACTTTTCATTACTTTGAAAGCTTGTTCAATGGCTTTTTTGCATGATTTTCTACATCATCTCTGGCTCTATGTCAAAAATCACTCGAAGGTATGTCTTGGTTTGTTCTCCTAAAGTGTTTTGGCATCAAATAAGTATGTTTGCTTATACTTTCTCCAAATATCTGCTAAATAATTCTGCACATCCTCAGTTGTGACCCAGATGTCAGACTGTGCGGCTGGAATCACACTGGAGAGGCGCTTTATAAAACAACCGAATCAGGCTGAAAAACACATTCATCCCTCTGTGAAATAACTCACTCTGATACCCAAAATCTTTTAGTCAAAAGCCATTTAGGTTAGTGCCAAAAAGTGAAATCGCATTACATAGTGAAATCCCACTGCATGCTGCACGTGAACCAAAGACACTTCATTTTTTATCAGTCAAAGGAATGGGAATTCTTCTTGTTTTCTATTTGCCTTTAAAAAGGTGCACTGCAGTTGATTTTGGGATACAAATCGATACAATTCTATTATTATGTGAATGAACAGTGTTCAAAATTAAAGGGAAAGTTCACCCAAAATGAAAATTCTGTCATCATTTACTCACCCTCAAGTTGTTCCAAACACTGTAAAAAATGATTGTGATTTTAACTGTAAAAAAAAAACTGTGAAAATGCTACAGTAAAAACCTGTTAAATGGTTAACGGTAAGTTCCTGTAAAATTTACAGGGAAAAACCATAAACTGACGTTCCCAGAATTCCCTGCATTGCATTTCAAATTTAGTTTGAATTTGATGTTTTTTCTTTGAAATAACTCTGTTTCTTCTTAGTTTTTTCTTATCAGTTATGTTTATTAGGGTTGTATGTTACATCTAATGTTGTTAAATGAATGTTTATTGCATATTTCAGTTTAATGAGTCTCACCATGATGGTGTTTAATGTTTGTGTGAATGACACTGTGCACCTTCTATATATGTTATTATTTAAAAGCTGCTTGTGATGGGCTTTGGTTCATCATGTGACGTTCTCATCACCACCAGCTTTTGGTGGTTATCAGTGTATTTCAAAGGTACAAAACAGATTTCAGTACTTCAATATGTTGGTATATTAACATTATATCAGTTAATGAAATTACAGTATTTAACTGTAAATTTAAGTTAAAACATAAAATGTTGTTACCGTATTTTTTACGGTAGAATTCTGGCAGCCACAGCTGCCGTTTTTTTACCATAAATTTTATGGAATTTTTTTTTTACAGTGAACTTGTACGAGTTTCTTCCTTCTGCTGAACACAAAAGAAGATAATTTTGAAGAATGTGTGTGTGTAACCAAATGGTTGACAGTAGCCATGGACTTCCATAGTATGTGGAAGTTAAATACTGTTTAGTTACCAACATTATTAAAAATATCTTTAAAAATATTCAAAACTTTCTTTCTTATGTGGAATACAAAAGAAGATATTTTGAAGAATTTTGAAGAACCAAACTGTTGATGGTCCCCATTGACTTCCATAGTAGTTCTTTCCCTATGGAAGTCAATGGGGACCAACAACTGTTGCATTCTTCAAAATATCTTCTTTTATGTTTAGCATAAGAAAGAAACTGATACAGGTTTGGAACAACATGAGAGTGAGTAAATGATGACAACATTTCCATTTTGGGGTGAACTATCCCTTTAAACAAAGCATGGAAACAATTAGCTATATTAAATCAATGTACCTTTATAGATTACCAGTTTAACAACAGAAACCTGCACAGATCTAATGCACTTTAACCACATTAGATACCTGAGACTTTAATGTATGGATGAGCGAGAGCTGTTGTGCCTCTGGCAGGTACGCTCAGCAGTTTCTGAACTCAGTGCAGTATGCCATGGGCTTTGGCATGAGTCCGCAGCGAGAGCTTCATAATGATCCCCTTGCTGCCGTGTCTCCAGCTGCCTGACTCAGCAAATAATAAAGCAAATAACACGCACACACATTCAAAACCCAGATGGGGAATATGCTTTGTATTAAAATGTCCAGTATCGTAAGTGAGTGAATAAAAGTTTGACTCAGGCATGGCGCTAAATTACTGGTCATGTAGTAATGTCATGCTTAACATGCAGAGTGTGATTATTCCCAGGACTAAACTCGCTCGATGCAAGAGTGGTATTGTTCCTCAGAGAGTGTTATGACTCCTGACTGGGTTTGCATTTATGTGTGTAGAGCAGGTTTTGTATTAACCCTGTAAAGCGTGACATTTGACATAATAGCCAGAAAAAATCTGTTTTTTTATTTACAGTTTATTGAACCTTTCAGACACTACCAAAGTAGTGGATTATGTACAATATGTTTTCAGCAAAGTTTTCAAAATAATAATATTTTAGAGGCCTTAAACCTGTGTATCAAATATGAACTTTAGGATTAAGTTACAAAAGCCATTATTTACATTATTTGACCTGTTTTTGTGGGTTAATATTGCTGACTTCTTACTTCACAGTAACATATAGAGGCATTCTGCATTGAATGTTTGTTGGGGGAGCATTAAAAGTGAAAAAGTGTGACAGATATTAAGAAGACATTATACTAAAACTCTAATGACTGCTCTAATGATGCAGTTGCAAAGTTAATTAAGTAACTTACTTAAATGTCTAAAGTGTTACTAAAAACAAGATGAAACACACAACCCGTTTAGCTTCTGCCAATTTAACTAGAAAAAATATATTGAGTGGAATCCATTGTGAACTGCCTGAATTGTGAAACTGTCGTGTGAATGAAGCCAGGTGGCTGCAGGGGAAGGGGTGGAAAATAAGAGGGATTCCTAATTTTATATGAAGAGGAGAGTTAGTTAATAATGCTAAAAGGTTATAAAGACAAACATACTGTATACACATATACATATATATATACACATATATATATTTATTTATTTTTTTTTTCTGTTTGGAACGATATATACTTATGAATCAATCTGAGCAAGATCAAGAGTATATTTTGAAAAAGTAGGGTTCATTTTCAGTAGATGCGTGTAGATTATCTGCACAGTGCTGAAAAAATACACCCTGACCTCAATCTTAGTTGGTTGCACATCCTAATATATAGCATTACTGTTTGTCACGCTTCGGATACATTCGTAATTTATTCTGAACTGAATCCATGAAGTCTGACCTTTTCTTGACAGGTGACTGCTTGATTTAGTTGACCAATAAAGCCAGCTGTGGGGTAGGTTATGCGCTTAACTGGTTTGGGGGTAAAATCAATGTCAACAAATTCACAATTGGAAGTGATAGGTGTTCACTGAAATAGTATTACACTAGTCATGATCTCAACATGCCCATCATCATGAGGGGCAACCAACCATCCTTGTGTAGAATGAAATTGCTTTTTCTAGGCCACTGATGTCCATGTGAGAGCACATATATAAGTACTACTCATATATGTGCAACAATTTTTTTGATTTCTACAAATGCTCTCTGAAATATCAGCATTACTTCAGTTCTGTCATCAGTGTAAGCCAAATGAGAATTTATAAGATCATTTTAATTTTTGAATAAACATAAAATGATTTTATTTTATGTATTTTATTTAGCATTATAATTTAGTTATGTATATATTTTTAATGTATTAATAAATTTATTATTGTATGCTACCTTAACATCTGAGTTCATAAATCTGAATTAACTTTAACATCTATTTTTAACTAATGATTTTTTTGTAGCTATAATTATGACAAAGCTGCTTGTTTTTAATATTTTTTATTGTTTGTTGTTGTTGTTAAAGTAAACTGGGAAACAATCAGAAAAAAAATAGTTATGGGGGGTTTCCAGTATTATTATATTAATAATAACAATATATTCCTTTGAATAATTTCATGTAATCCTGCATAATAATTACATGAAATCATAATCCTTGAAAGTGAGGCCCCCTGGTGGGTCCTGGACCTATGGTTAAAGATGGTTATTTATTTCTGGTCATCTCACCATGGCAAGAATAAACACACACACACACACACACATCACAGAATAACAGTTAATAACAGCGTCTGAATTCCTAGATCTTCAGAGTGTGTACTGAATTTGATGAAGAAACTATGCCTTAATGAAGTATGCTTTCATTTACTTTGATAAAATGAAGCTCACACAATGAAGTTCACAGTTTAGATTCATGCATTGAGGTAATAATAGGGTGATTTTCATTTAATGTCCACTGTAAACAAACAGTACAGTTTAACTGCAAAAAAAACTACTTTCTTGGTACCTAAAACACTTTTAAAGACAGCCACCTGGCACACAGTTCTAACTTTTGTTTTTCAACTTATTAAACATGATGGCTCCATAGCTCCAGTGGCCTCAAAAAATATCCACCAGCACTGCACTATACTTCTCAGCAGATGTAGCATGTCAACCAGGTGTTTTTGCATCTGAATACTTTGTATATATGGACATCCTACACAATTAATGTAGCCTACTGCTTTTTGCATAAGATAGGCCTATAGGCTACTAGCCTAACCTATATTATACATCTTTGGAATTGGGGTCTAACTTGAATATCCTCTCTGCTGCAGGTTAATTTCATTGTTCAACAGTTTGTAGGCTATGTTATTTATGCTATCGTTTAACACATTCAAAAATTTAGTAACATTTATATGGTTTTGGAATTCAGATTAAAAAATAAATTTTAAAGATTTTTTTAAAAATATTTACCTAACAGTAACATATAAAAATAGTTTATGCTTGTTTGAAGAAACTCAAGCACTTTCAGCAAAATAATAAGCGGCAGTGAGCAGCCTTTAACGCATTTCTCGCCTCCATTTGGTACGACTGTATGGCATCTGTGATATTATGTTACTAAGGGACACCCACTTAATGATATATGATTACTAAGCGCGCACTCTCTCACACACAGACACACAAAACTAGCCTTTTCAATTGTTGTCAGCGTTGAATAACAAACGCCCTTGCACGAAGTTTGACTCAAACCATGATCTTCAGTGGTGACTAAAGCGACAGAAATGAATTCACAGAGCTGCAGTGCTCTTCTGCAGTTACATATACATCGCGTGAATAACCGCAATATGTGGTTTATAGAAATAGATTAATCGTTGGGCTAGTATGCTGCAGAAATACAGTCTGCTGCAGACAGACGGACGGGCATTAATTACACGGGTCACGAGCTGATAATCACCGCCGCTTTCTCTCTCAAACACACGCTTCAGTGTTGAAGCGAGCTGACAGTCTCCGGAATTCCTCTCAGTCATCCGTTAACAGATAGGCAGAGACGGATAGAGTCTCTCTTAGCGGCGGTTGTCATAATAACTCCAGCTGCGGCAGACGCGATGTGGCTGATGCGGGTTCTTCTTTCCGCACGGCCGTGCTTCTTTCTCTCTCATCCTTCCTCT
The DNA here is from genome assembly GCA_021397915.2 of Tor tambroides. Lineage (NCBI taxonomy): Eukaryota > Metazoa > Chordata > Actinopteri > Cypriniformes > Cyprinidae > Tor > Tor tambroides. The sequence continues at coordinate 24,084 of JAFVLL020000470.1, forward strand.
TCTCTTCAGCTTTGCGTCGTTACTAGCAGAGCTGCGCCGTGGCTTGGCCGCAGGGGAGGTATCAGAGAGAAGAGAAGCGCTGGGGAAAACGAGTCGCCTCGTCGTACAGGATCATGTGCTCGCCTTATATTGCTCCTTATGCAGCAACTGCAACAGCTTTATAGGCTGCACAGAGCATGGCTCTCATTGTCCATGCATTCTGCAGATTTCCTAGACATATTTGATGAATTTATCTTATAGGTGACAATTAAAATGCACCATAAGAAAGAAAGAAATGGGAAAAGAATGTGTTTTGGAAGTCAGTTAATGCATGAGTGGGAATTTGTTGCAGTAATGGTACTGGGGAATGTTTTAGATTGGATATCATTAGCAGTGAGTCCTCAAGCAATGCTGTTGTTGATAATACTGGGAATCCCAGTGGAGGTTTGTAAAATGAGAATATAGAAAGCATATTACCATTTTAATTGATTTGTTTAAGGTCTGGCTAGGTTGGAAGAAAACGATCCTGAAAAATGCAGTCACACTAGACTTCATGCTCCATTCACTTCCTTTCTAATGCAGAAGAGTGGAAAAGTGCATGTGAAGCTTCATCTTTCACTATAGTGAACTTTGAGTAACAGAGGATGTAAACATCCTGCAAGAGTAGTCTTTAACAAGCTGAAAAGAGCGCATGTCACACCTCTGTTCATCAATTTGCACTGGCTACCAATAGCCACGTGCATAAAATTCAAGACATTGATGTTTGCCTACAAAACAACCCCTGGCTCTGCACCCCTTTACCTAAATTCACTACTAGCCTACTACAAGACTTTAAGTGCCCTCCAGAAGCTGGAGTTCTGCAAGTGAACGCCACATTATAGTGCCATCCCAAAGAGGCACAAAATCACTTCCACAGACTTTTACCTTAACTGTCCCTCCTGGTGGAATGACCTTCCTAACTCGATCCAAACAGAGTCTTTAGCCATCTTCAAGAAACGACTAAAGACACATCTCTTCCATCTACACTTGACCCTTTAACACTAGCAATTCTCTATTCAATCTACTTTTATTCTTATTAAATATCAAAACTTGACCCTCTGACACTAGCACTCTATTCTGTTTCTATTCTATCTACTTGTCTTTTTATTTAATATAAAAAAATACTTGACTCTCTAACACGGTGGTCTCAAACTCGGGCCACAGCTCTGCAGAGTTCAGCTCACCAGCTCCAAATCACACCTGCTTGGAAGTTTCTAGCGATCCTGAAGACCTTGATTAGCTGGATCAGGTGTGTTTGATTAGGGTTAGAGCTAAATTGTGCAGAGCTGTGGCTCTCCAGGAATTGAGTTTGAGACCAATGCTCTAACACTAGCACTCTCTATTCTATTAGTTCTGCTTGATTTTTTTTTTTTTTTTCTTTTTTTTATTAAAAACCAAACAAAAAATTGACCCTCTAGCGTCTTCTATTCTTTTTTCTATTATATGTATTTGCTTTCTTTTTATTGATTTTTATTAAAAAAAACTTTTGGGGGTTTGATTTAAGGTCCTCATTTGGAAGTCACTTTGGATAAAAGCATCTGCTAAATGTAAACATCACAGACTGATCGCTTGGCTCAATACAATAGAATGCACATTTTAAAGCTGTAGTACAGTATTTTAAACTGTTGTGGGAATGTGAAACATCTTTTACCATTTTGAATTTATTTTCACTTTTTATAATTGCATTTAGTTTATAAAGAAGCTCAAGAGAGTGATTACTGTAAATACACCATCTGGCAATTTTTCTGCATTGATATATTTTGAGAAAATACAAATTTTCTAACAGTTAAATCACAAATATTGTATTATAACATATGGTGTTACTAGTGATTTTTAGGGATCTCTATGTGCTGCCTTTAACCTCACAGTTTAGGATAGTCATTGGTAGATCTTTTGGACTGTGCATGAATGTTAACTGATAGCTTCCTCCGGATATTAGGACCTCATTCCTTCCAGTCAGTATTTAGTGTAAGTGCACGTTAAGCAAAGTTGATTCACTTACATTTCACTCAGTTTTGTGTTGATTGTAAATGGACACTGTACATTTCATCCCATTATATCACACTAAGAAACAAACTTGATGAGAGTGTCGCACATTTTTTTTAAATTAATTTATTTTTTTTTAAATCGATTTCTCTATTTATGCTCATGAAACAAGAATTTACCAATATCAGTTGATTGTCAAACGGCAGCCATATAAGACTTATTATAACTAAACTTCAAAAATGGTACGTCCATAGCAGAAAACAAAAATTCCTCTGGGTAGTTTAGATCAGCTAAGCCTCATGCCCCTTGCCTTGATCTTGCAATGGCTGAAACAAAACGACATTCATTAGTTCTTCTCCTATTAGCTCTAAAAACCTGTAGGGAGACTGATGAAATTCTTATGTTTTTGTGTAATAAGAGCAATACAGTGAATGTATGACTGCCTGGAGAAGACATATTGTATAACGGATTCAGTCTGCTCATGTTTTTGTCAGATCCTTTTAATTGCAAGTGAAATGTTTGCTGACAAGACCATTTGTCCATTTGAGTTGACCACACTGCAGCAGCATTATTAAAAGCATGAAGTTGCCAAGGGTGCTAATCTCTAAGGGATGATTACATGACAACAGCATACTAAAAAAGGGGTGGAAAAAGAGGTCTTTCCTTGGCATTTTTGAAATGCAAGTACAAATGACAACAATGTCAAAACAATCCTCGTTCACACAGATTTGCGAAAAACAACTAAAAACGCTATTACTCATGCCAGGCCAGTAGTCAGCGATTTCACAAATTCATATTTTTGTAGTTCACACAGAGACAATAATGGTATCATTTTCAAAACTTTCAAAAATTTGCATTTTCAGCCCCCCAAAAAGCTGTTAGCATGTAAATGAATGACTAAAAACACACAAAAAGTTTGTTTTTAGTTGAAAATTGTGTAAACGCCCCCTAAGTATTACCTTGTTCAGCGCCTAACTCATCCTGGATTGTTTGTACTGAATGAAATGAATTTGCTTTCCAGTTTTCAGTGCAATATAGCAGAAGGGTGGCTTACTTTTACTTTTATAAATATAGAAACTTTTCACCTGGTTATTGATGAAATGTGAAAAAAAGATCTTATAGTCTTACATTTAAGGATGGATCACCTAGCAACCGCTCAAAACACCCTAACAACCACTCAGAATGCCTAACCAACCACCACTCACATTTTCTTCAGAAAATGGAAAATGATTATGACTACCTGAATAAGTGCCTAGATTTTGTGGGTTCATTTCCATGATTTAATGGAATAAGATGGAATTTGAAGGAAGAGATTGAATGATTTCAATTGTTTATGTTGGCCATACAAACGAAATAGAGTGGAGACATGTTTATCTACAGTACTTATGTGATTGTATAATTTGCACCTTTGTTATCCTGTTTCAGGATTCTACATCCAGCACAGACATTCAGTAAAGCAGCTTACTAAAATACATTTTGTGCCAGGAAACCTGAAAATTGCTCAGCAAGCTGGAAGTTCCAACTCTGTTTGGCATGATTTAAAAAAATCTAACACGGAAGCTTAGACAGATTTACAAAACCTCAACCTGAATGCCAAAACAATGTTTCTTGCAACCCATGAACGTGATCGTGGAGGCAGTGTAAATCCACTACAAATACACGGCAATATGGTTGATATTATTGTGCGCAATTCAAATCCCAGTTTGCAATGCTCACAAATACAAAAGCAGTGAATGCCAAGAGGTTTGCAGTTACTTTTGTTTAGTCTTTATCCAGTTAGCTGAGCTTTAGAACCAAACGGACAGTGTGTGTGTGTGTGTGTGTGTGTGATGTGTTAATCTTGGCTAAATGAATCCCAAAGGTGTGTTACTATGTGTGTGTACGTATGCTTGTATTGTTATCTAGGGCACACACTGCCTTAGGCACCTTAAGATTTACGTCAGGGAAATATGTTTTATCTGGAGGAGGTGATTAATTCAGTGGACAGGTGAAAGGTCAAAGGTCAAATGTGAAGGAGGAACCAGAAAATCACAGTCGCTGTGTAACGAGGAAGAGATGAATGGGGATTAAGTGCTGAGAGGAGAAGAAAGAGCTACTACAGACAGCCCTGCAGAGCAAACAGGCTCATATTGAATATTAATGCTTATTTCTGTGTTTTCTGTGAATAATAAACAGTCATCCAGACTGTATGTACCATGGGAATTTAGTTATTTTTCGTCAGACATTCCAGTCTTAAAACAATGGAACAAAAAGTGATTGAATCATCTATCTGGTTCAGTGCAGGTTAGCTAGCTGAATTCCTTTCAAGGTCATTAAGGGTGTTTGCCAGCTGGATGATGAGTGCCACATTCACAGCTTTAACTGAATTGGCTGCTGTTTTCTAGGATGCTGAGAGAATGGATTATATGCTGCAGTACCTTATTATCATTTCTTCAACTTTAATGACATTTAATAATAATTCCCAGTGATTATCAAATCAGTCATAAGGTCAGCAGGAGTTTGTTTAGTATGTTTACTTCCAAACAGCATTAGAGATAGAGCAATTAATGGCATATCATCAGGGGTTAAATTAGATTCTAAAAAGAAAAAAAAAATCAATTTCATTGTCAATTCATTCAATTCCTTGTATGCAGATTCCGCCTCCCCATTCTACCTCAGAGTGACTATATATCGCACAATGCAACTTAATTTTTTATATTATTTTAAACTTTATCTTACAATAATCTGTCATAACCTTTCATATCAAACAAGCTTTCATAACATTTAGCGACTGTGCTCCTGAAAAGAAAAAAAAACTTTAAAGCACATTACTTTATGTCTGCACAGACCCTCCATACTCCTCTTTTAGATGTGTGCTCCACCTCATTTTCGTTCCAGTCACAAAATAAATATCTTGCTTAGGTCACCAAAATCGCTACCAGATTTTAGAGCCCCCACCTCAAAAGTCCCATTGTATATCCACATAGTAAATAAATACATGTATGCTTAATAGCCACAAATTCGCCATTTAAACCATGAATTTAATTGGTCCAGACAGACAGATTTATCTTCATAATGTCTGGCTCCTGATCTTGACAAAGACAGTGAGTAATCTCTAAAGGGACAGAATAAAATTGGCTGGTGTTAGTGTATCAGTAGGTCAGTGTGTCACAACATTAGCCATCACTCCAGAGACCACAGAGATACTCTGTCATCCAGACAGAGAGATCATCTACAGTTTCCCTCTCAAATATCAAACTACACTGCTTTCTATTTCTGCATCACATTGTAGTACACACACATAAGGCATTTGTTGGGTTGCACTAATTATTCTATTAATGAGAACTTCATAAATGAAACAAATTGAACAATTCTCCCAAAAATGAAGAATAGCTGAAATCTGACTCATCCTCAGGCCACCCAAGATGCTGATGTGTTTGTTTCTTCATCTGAACAGAGCTGAAGAAATTTACCATTACATCACTTGTGTTTCAATGGATCCTCATTAAAACATTAATCACAATTAATTAAATGACACAATTCCATAAAATGTATTAGTCTTGTGAAGCGAAAAGTTGTGTGTTTGTAAGAAATGAATACATCACTAAGGCATTTTAACTTTAAACTCTCACTCCAGGCCTAAATACCAGTCCATAATCCATAATAAAGCTTCTTCCAAGTCCACTCTCACATCTAAATACACCAACATATTTGTTTTGAACTGTTTTCCTTTGTTAACAGTGCTTGATCTGTGTATGTCACTCCAAATCCAGACGAGATGATTTTTCACTGGAGAAAGCAATATTATTGAACTCTCATTCTGATGGCACCCATAATAATGGTTCATCACTTTTGTAAAATAGCCAGTTTTGCTGTGAACCATGATATTTATTTGTTGGCTGCTAAGTTAACTTTTAGAAGCTTGTTAGATAGCATATAACAGACAATGATCTCAATTTTTAAAATAATTTAATATGTACTGAGATTAATTCAACGGCTCTTATTTTCAATCTCACCTGTTTATACATTAATTATTTACAACATAGTGCAACAAGTGCATCTAGGAAAGGAGGTGACTTGTGGCCAAGTATGGTGACCCATACTTGGAATTTGTACTCTGCATTTAACCCAGCACACACACAGCAGTGAACACACACCTTGAGCAGTGGGCGGCCATGTTGCAGCGCTGGGGGTTGTAGTTGTTGGGGGTTCGGTGCCTGGCTCAAGGGTCTCACCTCACTCAGGCCATTCACTCCGCCCACCGACAATCCCTACCAGACCTGGGACTCGAACCTGCAACCTTTGGGTTACAAGTCTGACGCTCTAACCATTAGGCCACGGCTGCCCCATATCTACAAGGGGCCCCATATCTATTTATCTACAAGTGTTACACCATCTCTGAAAAACAAGGGAAGGTCACCAACACCAAAATCCTTTCTAAATATCCCCACATAATTAGCACAGTGTAAGGTTAACCACCCTAGCCCATGTCATGGCTGATTATGAAAGAATATTACTCATTTAATAATGTGAGAAATCACCCTGAGACCAAAGCTGAGTTTAAGCTTAATTAGCACAGGGCCTTCTGTAATTAAGTTTTTGTGGAATCAGGATTAGTCTGTGTAAGGAAGGAGCAAAATAAATAAATAAAAGGATAGGATTCGTTAATCATTCAGGCCCAAATACAGGTGACCTGTTTTCCACCGTATCTGTTTTGGCCCATCATTTTTTAGGAAATGGATTGCGTAATTATTTAATTATATTATTAGGGCACTTATGAAGTGGGCCAGTGCATGAGAACTAATGAAATCTATAATAATGTTACACTGCAGTGGTTGGGGGGAAGAAAAATTAGTTTCTCACTATCTTTTTTTGTTTACTTGGATTCGTGGTTAACTCTGCGTTGCCACCTCCACATGTACTCTCCCTCTCTCTCTCTTTTCTTCTATTGTTGTAGTGTTTAATCAGTAGGTCAAGCTGTGATTATAATGAAAGAACAGCATGTATGTAGGCAGGTGAAAGGTGTTGGGATCTGATTCAATTATGCTTTCAATGCACAGTCCTTTTCTGTTGTTGACTGCCCTAACCATTTGCTCTCATTGCTAGTGTTTCCTGCTATTCGTTTACTGTATAGAAGTAGTCCTGAATGCGGCTTGACAGTGAACATAGCAGGAAATGACTGTGATGGAGCAGCATGTCTTATATATACAGATTTACTGTAATAAGTTGAGGGTTACGATGTGATTTAAATATTTTAAATAATAAACCACACAAATTTTTGCGTTTATTTGCACCTAAAATGTAAATTTTACCAAGTACTATCAAAGCCAGTATTGCTGATATCGATACCAATACTGATACCTTTTAAATGATACTCTCTTAAATGAATTAATTTTCAATCTCTGTGGATAATTGTAACCATTTAACATTATCATTTATTAACGAATGTCACAGAACATGATCAATCTTTAAACAACTTAAATTTAGCTTTGCCTTTGTTTAATGTGATGTAAAAGTAATGTAAAAGTTCACCAGCGATAACTCCACAATTAAACTCTAAATGACTCACCTTTCTTAAATGTTTATAAAAGATTATATCATTTCTGTACTATTTTGCCACATACAGTGTAGACTGCAAGGTATAATCATTTTTAGAGTCATTTTAATAAAGCTTAGTTTCACACAGTGCAACCAATTATGCTCAGTAACACTATTAACCTGGCTAAGAGAAAATTAATTACAAATAAACAAGGTCCAAGTTCTCAGCCAACGCTAATTACTATAACAGAGACAATTAAATTTATAAGAAATGTAGGCAGTAGATGTACTGTAGACTGCACTGATGTAGTTTACAGTGTTGTATTGTAAGAAATCACTCCCTGATCTTGTAACATTCTTAAAATGTTTATATCACAGCCACCTACTCCTCCAATCACAAAAATATATGCCCTGCTTATACTTTTCCTATTTGAGTCTCAAAGCACCCTGCTATAATTTACACTTTTTATCTCTTTCTCTCTCCAGCAGCAGATGGAGTTCCCGTGCAGAAGGATGGGGAACAGGTAAGCGAGCTGCCTATTACACAAACATAAATATACTAAATTAGACAGATCTCTCAACAGCGCAGATACACTTTGACACTCCACACCACAAATTCCTGTTTAGGGGGAAAAGCATCCTGTTCCAAGATGGAGGCCAAGGTGTCCAAAACAGGAAGAGATTATCTCAGTTAGGGTTGTGAGACAGCTCTCCTCCTTAATCGCAGAAAGACATTGCTAGCACATTAGCCTAGATAACGGCATGTAGTTTAGTGCTTACCCAATCTGGCTTGTAGTTTGCTGTTATAGTAGTTAGCATTTACTTTTGGTTAAGTTTGTGTGTTTTGTGCCTCACACTCTTAAGAACTGACCCAGAAAGCAGGCTTATAGTATTTGCCTTCAGCTGTGCAGTGAAACTGGAGACTGGTTCTGGGTCTGTGCTTAAGGGAGAGATGATGATTTTGCTCAATGGATGCTCAGTATCACCGCTGACACATCACTTTGCTTGCTTATTTTTTTCTTATGTCTTCATACATATTGTTGATAATTTGAATGAGTAAGGCAAGCATTCATTTTATCTCACACAAAGCATATGTATGAGATTTGCTCCCTCTCTCATTTTTGGAAGCTTTTAAAGCTGATTCCATTATCAGACAGTGTTTGCTGCATAAAGACAAAATATGTGAAATTCAAAAGGTCTTATGAGATACGTACCTTCTTATTAATAAGTAAATGCACACGGTTCTTTCATCTGTCACCCTTTTCTGATTCTGAAGTAGGCTACCTGATTGAAGTCCTAACAACAAACAATGTAATTCGAAAAGGAATTTAGACCCACATCTGACGCATTTCTGAATGAAACAAGATATTCGGATTATATCTACGATGATGGTTACATACTTACATTTTATACAGAATATTGGCGGTTACCTTGTCTATTTATGCTCCGAAAATAGGCTAGTTCAAATCAAAGCCAAGGCAGAATCATCCCGAACCGTCGAGTGTCTCCAATCTAAACACGGTTGGTGGTTCGTTCCTGAATGAATCAATATCTTTAAATGAGTCGGAATGTATGATTCAAAAGATTCATTTATAAACATGATCAAGTGTCGCCACCTACTGGCGCATCAATATACCCAACAGAAATAATCATTGAAGAGAAGAAAGATTTTGAGGACAAACTTTTTTCCTTTGGAGCGACATATTGGCTTCTGATTAATTGTGCACTGTTAGACAGGAACATGTACTAAGAAAGTAAATCTTCATTTTGATTTTGTGTTTGAAGTTTGTGCTCTCCAGGAGGTTCCCAAATTATTTTAACGTTTGTGACTTCATATTACTCAGCATACAAATATCATGACAGCACTGAGCACATATCACCCCCACTCGCTACAATGTAGTGCAACATCCACAAGCTTTTGTGCTATATACAAAACATCTGATCTGTAATATTAAGTAAACACAGCTCTCTCAGATTGATCTCTGTCCCTGAACCTTCCTGGCTAGTGTATCTCTTTACCTGTACTGGTAAAAATAGTAAGATGGCTGTTAGTCAACAGGATTCTCTTCACCTATCGTGTCTTCAACATGGACTGACTGCAATAGACTCCCTGTATTTGCTTTCTTTGTGACTGTGTCTGTTGTTGCTTTATCGTATTATAAAAACAAGTTTCTTAAAGGCTATGTAGAAATAGTCTTGCTTTTAGCATAAGCTTTGCTAATGGCTTTTATCTGTCCATTAGTCTATGCAATGAGTATGAGGCTGTAGTTTTTCATGTAAAATCTATTTTCTGAATGCTTCTGTGTGCTTGCCAAAGCAAACTTCACTATTACTATTGTTCATACCTACAGCTGGGGATCTGAATAAACACTTAAACTTTGTAGCTCATCCCGCACGTTTCTGCTATAGACATGAATGATACAATGTATCAAATCCTGCGGCTTGTTGAGGAGAGATGTGTTATTACTTTTCTAAGCAATCAGACTTGTGATTTTCACCTGGCAGATGATAAACTGATTACAAAAAAAATATTATTGAAGGAGGGAATGAACGTGCTAAAACAAGAATACTTCAGCAACCGTATAGAAACACCCTGGCAACACCTTTGTGGTACTTCTCGCAACTTTTTTTCAGAAAAGTAAAAATCTAGTTATTCTCTTGCTACTATCAAAGTCTGTTACAGGTAGTACAATATATATATATATATATATATATATATATATATATATATATATATATACATACAAACAAAACTATAATAATTTACTCATATTCAATCACTCTCAACAAAATAACTTTTTTTTTATTCAGCATAACACAAAAGAAGAATTTTTTTAAACAATCGCTCTTTTCCATTCTTTGACAATGAACAATCATTGAAGCATTCAAGGATGTAAAAGTAGTTGCATCATTTGTATCATAAAAGTCGCCCAACTGACTTGTGCGCTATATTACAAGTCAGCTTTGTGTGAACAGACCAAAATTTATATTTATAAAATGTATTATATATCTCATGAACTCTCAGGAAGGCACCAAAGAAATATATAGCCTATATACAGTATATATATTTCTTTGGTGCCATCCTGAGAGTTCATGAGAGAAACTATAAAAGTCAAATTTATCAACAAATCGTTCTTTTGAGTCTGATCTTTGAACCATTTGACTCAAAACATGATCCATTTCTTTAGATTCAGCTCACAGACTCAATCGCAATGGTTTAACAGCTCACTGGTGAGGAAGTGTATAGGTGAACACATTTTGGTCTGTTCCTTACACAAAGCTGTCATATGGTTTCAGAAGATATTTTAGACAGCTGTATGGACCACTTTTACAATACCTTCATGGTGCTTAAAAGCTTTAGTTCCAGTTCATTGTAACTGTATGGAAAACAACAACCACTATTTGTCATTTTGTATTTCAAAGTGTCAAGAAGTGTTTGGATTAACCTTAGGATAAGTAAAAGTGACTGAATTTTATTTTTTGGCTGAACTATTCCTTTTATTTCACATCTCTGTTAGTCCAACCAATAAATCGGCTTCTCAGAATTTGATTTCCTCTCTGGTCTTTTTTATTTCTCTATTTCTCCTTCAACTTCACATGTTTTTTAAATGCCTTGTTCTGTCACAATCCCCCTCTCTCTCCTCTCCTTTCTCTGTGGTCGTCTCTCTTGCTCTTCTCTCTTCTTTCTTCAACTCTGTCTATCCCCATCCCTTTCTTTCCCCATCCCTCCTTCCTCTCTCTCTCAGCATGGCCGAACAGACTTTTCATGGGATGGAATCAATGTAAGTGTTGTGAATATCATTCCTCCATTTCTTTCCCTTCGTTATTTTCCTCTGAATCACAGTAGCTGTCTCCTATCTCACACCCCATTCCTCGGTTTGATCCGTTTCTCTTTTGCGGTGGCTTGTTGGTGTGCTGTAGTAGTTAGACTTTGTTGCGGACGTAAATGACAAAAGACTACACTTCCCATCATGCAAATGGACAGAAATTAAGCAGCAGACTGTTGGGAAATGTAGTTTCACAACCTCTAGAAACTACTTTGCTAACTTTCTACCTAACTTCTCTCATCACCTCTTTCCTTTCCATAAATTGCCACCCACGCTCAAAATTTTGCATTTCATTTCTGCTCCTGCTCCATCGAAACCATCTATTTCTTCACCTTTCCTTTCCTCTGTCCCATTTTTCTCTCTTGAATGCCTTCCTTCATTTCAGTTGTCTATGGAGGACACAACCTCAATCCTCCCTCGGCTGAAGAAGCGGAACTCCAACGCCTATGGAATCGGCGCTCTGGCTAAGTCCTCTCTGACAGGTGTGTCAGGTGTGTGTCTGTCCTGTGAAATGGTAAACTGACCCCATGTTGACTCCAGACTGAGCTGGAGGAGATGGAGCCAACATGGACCCTTGTGGGTTTCCCTTTTCACCACCCGTTTCCATTTACAACACTCTCCAATGACTCGTGCCATTGGTGAATTCCAAGATCCAAATAAGAATAGTTTCCTGAAAAGTAAGCGATATGCTTCCCACAATGCATTTTCATACAGCTTTTCATTTTATCCTAAGCGGTGGTTGATGGGAGAGGCAGGTTTTTGTATGTAAAGTGCTTGTGAAGTGCAGAGATCAGTCAGTGTGTGTCTTGTAATATTGTTGTTTCTCAGACTCCTGTATTTGTGTTTTTGTAGTTCTGTTGTGTGCAGTGAAGTGCAGTGCAGTCTATATCCTTCTCTGAAAGATCCTTTTCTTTAACTTTAATAATCCATGTTCATCATTTCATTAGGCATTACCTAAGAGCTTAGGAGATTTTAAAATTATCTATGTATGTTTGCACTAATGGACTGGTAAAAAAAAAAAAAAATGTATATACAGTAGGCTATAGATTCTGTCCAAATGGCAAAGAGCAATTGATTTTTTCTCAGTATCTTATATAAAGGCTCCACACAGAATTTACTGGTATTCAAACAGATCGTTACAGCCTGGCTTTACTATATCACAGATGTAGCTTCATTGAATAAGCTGAAACCAATAAAAGAAAATGCAGGAGAAAGTGTAAGGCTATTATTGTGTGTAGATCTTCATTAGTGTGGAAAGAAGTCATTCCAGCAAGATAAATTCCCATCCCTTGACACTAAAACTTGGTTATTTATTTTTCCATACCATAACCATCTACATCTCATTATGGAAGTCATTTTCATTTAAGTCTTACACATATTTATCACCAACAGAAACATTATAACACAGCACATGGAGAGTTTGCATTGGCTGTAGAAATTTAAAACATTAAAGGATAATTAAAAATGTATATAGCGCAACCTCTGAGCATGCTAGTCTATTCCCAATTTCCATGTTACATCCATCCATATACCCCATATAGTCTCTGAGCAGGTGACCTCACACTGTAAAGCTACTTAATTGTCTTCTCTTCTCATTTTTCACCCTCTTTCTCTCCATAATCTAAAAAAACGTCCTCTCGCTGCTTTCTTATCCCATCATCCTCCCTCTGTCTATCCATCCACTTCAGGAGTGACTCGCTCTATGAAGGACAAGGTGACAAAGCCGACAGCGATGGCCCAGGGGCGCGTGGCTCACATGATTGAGTGGCAGAACTGGGGCATGCAGACGGTGGGCGTGGGGGGCAGAGTAGCGGGACGCACCTCCAGTCTGCACCTCCAACAAGAGCGCAAGCTGGAGAATGACGCATACAGCGACCTCAGTGATGGAGAGAAGGAGGCTCGCTTCGCCGCAGGTGAGAGACAGAGTGTTTAATAGATAGAAAATCTATTCAAAATCTAGTGCTTAGAAAGGACTGACGGAAGACCCACAATGTGGAAGTGTAACCTAATGGTAAACGTCTAAATTGTTGTAGGTTCAACGCCCCTGTTATCAGACACTTTTGCTTGTAGATCACTTAATCATGGCTGACTGAGAACTTTCCTTTTTTAAACTGCATAAACTAAACTGGGATTATCGTTAAATACAAGCACAATGAATCCAAGCAGCACATAGGCTATATGTATGTATAAAATAATTATTCACAAATAATAGGCCTACCAGATTATAACATATTAAGCTTAAAAGGGTAATCCATGCAAAAATGAAAATTCTCTCATTCTTTACTCACCTCATGTCATTCCAAACACTGACTTCCATTGTATATTTTGTCCAGTGAGAAAGTCAGTGGGAACTGAAAACATTTGGTTATCAATATGCATGCTCAACAGAAGAAAGAACAACAGGGATTTTTAATGACAAAGTGTGAGTAATGGATGACAGAATTTTCATATTTTGGACTATCCCTTCTAGGGGGTTAATCATAAAGTAAATATATTGCGTGCACTTAAAGCTTCTTTTGACATGCTGAACTGTGTTGTGGTTAGCAGTCTGTTGTAGCATCAGTTGTGAGAGACAGCACTATCCACATTAATGGCCAGAATTGGACCTAAAAAAAAAAGTGTGTGACCAATCATTCTAATATGGTGAAGAAACATTTATTATTATTAATAATGTAAAAAACAGTGCTGCTTAATATTTTTGTGGAAACCCTGATCCTTTTTTTTTTTACTCAGGATTTTTTGATGAATATAAACAACATTTATTTAAAAATATTTTTTTGTAATAATTTAATGTGTTCTTGTGGAATAAAATATTAATTTTCCTAAAAAAATACTGACCTTAAACTTTTGAAAAATATGGTATATTTTAATCTATATAAATAATTATATACGGTTCAAATATAGGTGGTTTTAGTGGTTGAAGGTGAAATGAATATCAGTCACAAACATGCCATAATTAGTCAATGCCCTGTTATATTCAGTAGCTGAATAGCAATAACATAGCATCTACAAAATGCAAACAAGTATCAATACACAATATATATTCATAAATGCAACAGTCCTCTTCTCACTTACAGGTACATCTAAGAAAATTAGAATATGGTGAAAAAGTTCATTTTTTCTTGTAACTTATTTCAAAAAGTGAAACTTTCATATATTTTAGATTCATTACATGTAAAGTAAAACATTTCAAAAGTTTTTTTGTTTTAATTTTGATGATTAGAGCTTACAGCTAATGAAAGTCAAAAATCAGTATCTCAAAATATTAGAATATTTACATCTGAGTTTCAATAAATGACCATCCCTACAGTATAAATTCCGGGTATCTCTTGTTCTTTGAAACCACAATAATGGAGAAGACTGCTGACTTGGCAATGATCCAGAAGATTATCATTGGCACCCTCCACAAAGAGGGTAAGTCACAGAGGGTCATTACTGAAAGGTGTGGCTGTTCACAGAGTGCTGTATCAAAGCATATTAAATGCAAAGTTGACTGGAAGGAAGAAATTAGGTAGGAAAATGTGCACAAGCAACAGGGATGACTGCAAGCTTGAGAATACTGTCAAGCAAAGCTGATTCAAACACTTGGGAGAGCTTCACAAGGAGTGAACTGAAGCTGGAGTCAGTTCATCAAGAGTCACCACGCTCAGACGTCTTCAGGAAAAGGGCTACCAAGCCACTTCTGAAACAGAAACAACATCAGAAGCATCTTACCTGGGCTAAAGAGAAAAAGAACTGGACTGCTGCTCAGTGGTCCAAAGTCCTCTTTTCAGATAAAAGTAAATTGTGCTTTTCATTTGGAAATCAAGGTCTGGAGTCTGGAGGAAGACTGGAGAGGCACAGAATCCAAGCTGCTTGAAGTCCAGTGTGAAGTTTCCGAAGTCAGTAATGATTTGGGGTGCCGTGACGTCTGCTAGTGTTGGTCCACTGTGTTTTATCAAGTCCAAAGTCAATGCAGCCGTCTACCAGGAGATTTTAGAGCACTTTATGCTTCCATCTGCTGACAAGCTTTATGGAGATGCTGATTTCCTTTTCCAGCAGGACTTTAGCACCGCACCTGCCCACAGTGCCAAAACCACTTCCAAGTGGTTTGCTGACCATGATATTACTGTACTTGATTGGCCAGCCAACATGCCTGACCTGAACCTCATATAGAATCTATGGGATATTTTCAAGAGAAAGATGAGAAACAATCCAACAATCCAGACGAGCTGAAGGCTCAATAGTGCCTCACCAGAGCCACAGGCTGATCGCTTCCATGCCACACCTCACTGATGCTGGAGTTTGTGCTAAAGGAGCCCCGACCAAGTATTGAGTGCATAAATGAACATACTTTAAAGAACTTGAACTTTTCTGTTTTGCAAATCCTTTTTTTTTTTTGATTGATCTTAGGAAATATTCTAATATTTTGAGATACTGATTTTTGACTTTCATTAGCTGTAAACTCTAATCATCAAAATTAAAACAAAAAAACTTTTGAAGTGTTTTACTTTACATGTAATGAATCTAAAATATATGAAAGTTTCACTTTTTGAAATAAGTTACAAGAAAAAATTAACTTTTCACCATATTGTAATTTTCTGAGATGTACCTGTAGACTTACTTATTCTTACTTTAAAACTTAGGCACTGAAGGAAGTTTTGACATGTTTTTATAGCCAACAATAAACAATCTAATCCTGAATTTTGTCAGGTGTGCTTCAGCAGTTTGCGATCTCTGAGGCGACACTGCTGGCCTGGAGCTCTATGGACGGCGAGAGCACAAGCGTTGGATCTAATCAGGGGAGCGTAGCCCACCTGAGCGAGGCCAACCAGGAAAGCATCACCAGCCGAGGTACTGACTGAATTTCCCAGCATGCACTTGCAAGCTCAGAGAATTACTGTGCTTCTTCCTACTGCGCTTTAGGCTGGAAACCTAGCCTAAATTTGGGAATAAAATCAATTTAGCAACAGAACTTCCATGTCACAGCATGAGCTCTGATGAGTGCTGCAATTATTCAGGCAACGTGCTGTCATAAACCGTAATTAAACACTTTCTTTCAACAACTTAGCCCATCTTTCCATCTCAGCTCAAAGAATATGGGAAGAATATATACTTGGAATCCATGACTAATTCCGTAAGGACTGAAAAATTAGACATTTTCTTTTGTTTTCCTTTTATTTAGTCCTATGCTAAGAGGTTTCTCTAAGAAGAAAGCTTTCCATTGAAAGCCCCCTAGAGTGAGGGTGGGATTGCTATATTGCAGCTGATTTGGAATGCAGTGCACATTGGGTTTTGAATAAATGAATAAATAAAGGTCAGGGACCCGTGACTCTCAGGAGAAGGAGAACTAATCCACTGAACAGTTCAGTACAGCCTTACAGACTCACATGAGAGCTCAGAACAACCAAAGCCATCTGCATGCCAAATGACAACATGTAACAGACAGATAATGTGATAATTATGTCATACACTAAGGCAGAGGTGTAACAAAACTCTAACTAGATTCACAGGCCCGGAAGTTTAGAACAAAAGGCTTTTATAAATCCAGATGGTAGTTTCTCGTCAACATCTGGAACATATGTGCCACAAGTCATAGAATATTAGAATGTAACCTGATTTCCAGCACCAGATGAAGAGTAAAATATGCTCTGCTCCAGAACCTAATGTATGAAAATTATCCATAAAAATATTATTAGATTAGATTAGATTAGATTAGATTAGATTAGATTAGATTTCAAAGGTTTTTGGTTCTTTAGGATTTTAAAAATATTTTTGAAAGTCTCTTATATTCACCAAGGCTTTTCTGTTGGCATTTAAAACAACTGAATTTTGTGAAATATTATTATAATTTAAAATAACTTTTCTGTTTTAGTATATTTTAAAACATTAACAATATTTATTTAATATATGTTTTTTCATATTTTTAATATATTAATAATATATTTATTATAATATAATTGTTTAATATCCTTGTGTTGGCAATATCATTTTTTTTCAGCATCATTACTCCAGTCTTCAGTGTAACATCCTTCAGAAATCATTGTAATATGCTGATTATTATCAATGTTAAACAATGGAAACCATAACACATTTTTTCAGGATTCTTTGATGAATAGAAATTTTAAAATAATATAATTTGAAATATATATATATATATACACACACACATAACAGTGTAAGTCTTTTCTTTCACTTTTGATCAATTTAATGCATCTTTGCTGAATAAATGAAAATAAAAATGTTAGTTTCTTTAAGTATTATTATATTATATTATATTATATTATATTATATTATAACCCGAATTCTGGAAATGTTGGGACGTTTTTTAAATTTGAATAAAATGAAAACTAAAAGACTTTCAAATCACATGAGCCAATATTGTATTCACAATAGAACATAGAGAACATAGCAAATGTTTAAACAGAGAAATTTTACACTTTTATCAACTAAATGAGCTCATTTCAAATTTGATGCCTGCTACAGGTCTCAAAAAAGTTGGCACGGGGACAACAAAGGGCTGAAAAGGCAAGAAATTTTGAAAAGATTCAGCTGGGAGAAAATCTAGCAACTAATTAAGTTAACTGACATCAGGTTTGTAACATGATTAGCTATAAAAGGCATGTCTTAGAGAGGCAGAGTCTCTCTGAAGTAAAGATGGGCAGAGGCTCTCCAATCTATGAAAGAGTGCATAAAAAGATTGTGGAATACTTTAAAAACAACGTTCCTCAACGTCAAAATTGCAAAGGCTTTGCAAATCTCATCATCTACAGTGCATAACATCATCAAAAGATTCAGAGAAACTGGAGAAATCTCTGTGTGTAAGGTACAAGGCCGAAGACCTTTGTTGGAAGCCTGTGGTCTTTGGGCCCTCAGACGACACTGCATCATTCATCGGCATGATTCTGTCATTGACATTACTAAATGGGCCCAGGAATACTTCCAGAAACCACTGTCGGTAAACACAATCCACCATGCCATCTGCAGATGCCAACTAAAGCTCTATCATGCAAAAAGGAAGCCATATGTGAACATGGTCCAAAAGTGCCGTCGTGTCCTGTGGGCCAAGGCTCATTTAAAATGGACTGTTTCGAAGTGGAAAAGTGTTCTATGGTCAGACGAGTCCAAATTTGACATTCTTGTTGGAAATCACGGATGCCGTGTCCTCCGGGTTAAAGAGGAGGAAGACCTCCAGCGTGTTATCAGCGTTCAGTTCAAAATCTCTGATGGTATGGGGGCGCATAAGTGCATACAGAATGGACAGCTTGCATGTTTTGGAAGGCACTATGAATGCTGAAAGGTATATCAAGGTTTTAGAGCAATATATGCTCCCCTCCAGATGACGTGTATTTCAGCAGGACAATGCAAAACCACATACTTCAGCTATTACAGCAGCATGGCTTCGTAGTAGAAGAGTCTGGGTGCTGAATTGGCCTGCCTGCAGTCCAGATCTTTCATCTATAGAGAACATTTGGCGCATCATTAAATGAAAAATATGTCAAAGATGACCACGAACTCTTCAGCAGCTGGAAACCTATATCAGGCAAGAATGGGACCAAATTCCATCATCAAAACTCCAGAAATTCATAACCTCGATGCCCAGACGTCTTCAAACTGTTTTGAAAAAAAAAGAGAGATGCTACACCATGATAAACATGCCCCCGTCCCAACTAGCAGGCATCAAATTTGAAATGAGCTCATTGGTAAAAATTTTAAAATCACAATTGTTTAAAACTTTGGGGTGGGTATTTTTTAATTTTCTTTTAAATAAAAGCATTTGTTTTATCAAAAATAGAATAAAAACATTAATATTGTGAAACATTATTACAATTTAAAATAACTGTTTTCTATTTTAATATATTTTAAAATGTTATTTATTCCTGTGATGGCATTCCTATGATTACTCTAGTCTTCAGTGTCATAGGATCCTTCAGAAATCATTCTAATATGCTGATTGGGTGCTCAAGAAACATTTCTTACTATTATTAATGTTGAAAACAGTTGTTTAATATTTTTTGGAAACATTGATACATTATTTATAATATATACTGTATATATACAGTGTCGTGAAAAGGTTTTTGCCCCCTTCCTGTTTTTTTTTTTTATTTTTTGCATATTTGTCACACTTAAAAGATTCAGATCATCAAACAAATTTTAATATTACACAAAGATAACCTGAGTAAATACAAAATGCAGTTTTGAAATAATGATTTCATTTATTAAGGGAAAAAAGCTGTCCAAACCCTGCCTGGCCCTACGTTAAAAAGTAATTGCCCCCTAAATCTAATAATTGGTTGTGCCACCCTTTGCAGCAACAACTGTAATCAAGCGTTTGCGATAACTGGCAATGAGTCTTTCACATCACTATGGATGAATTTTGGCCCACTCTTCTTTGCAGAATTGTTTTAATTCAGCCACATTGGAGGGTTTTCAAGCATGAATGGACTATTTAAGGTCATGCCACAGCATCTCAGTTGGATTTAAGTTCGGAATTTGACTTGGCCACTCCAAAACCTTAATTTTGTTTTTCTTGAGCCATTCAGAGGTGGACTTGCTGGTGTGTTTGGGATCATTGTCCTGCTGCATAACCCAAGTGCGCTTGAGCTTGAGGTCACATTCTCCTTCAGGATTTTCTGATAGAGTGCAGAATTCATGGTTCCATCAATTATGACAAGTCATCCAGGTCCTGAAGCTGCAAAGCAGCCCCAGACCATCACAATACCACCACCATGTTTGACTGTTAGTATGATGTTCTATTTATGAAATGCTCTGTAGGTTTTACGCCAGATGTAACGAGACACACACCTTCCAAAAAGTACAACTTTTGTCACATCAGTCCACAGAATATTTGCCCAAAAATCTTGGGGATAATCAAGATATTTTTTGGCAAATGTGAGACGAGCCTTTGTGTTCTTTTTGGTCAGCAATGGCTTTTGCCTTGGAACTCTCCCACGGATGCTGTTTTGCCCAGTCTCTTTCTTATTGTTGAATCATGAACACTGAACTTAATTGAGGCAAGTGAGGCCTGCAGTTCTGTAGATGTTGTTCTGGGTTCTTTTGTGACCTCCTGGATGAGTCGTCATTGCGCTCTTGGAGTAATTTTGGTAGGCCGGCCACTCCTGGGAAGGTTCACCACTGTTCCAAGTTTTCTCCATTTGTGGATAATGGCTCTGACCGTGGTTCGCTGGAGTCCCAAAGCCTTAGAAATGGCTTTATAACCCTTTCCAGACTGATACATGTCAACTATTTTGTTTCTCATCTGTTCTTGAATTTCTTTAGATCGCAGCATGATGTGTTGCTCTTTAAGCATGCTTCACTTTGTCAGACAGGTTCTATTTAAGTGATTTCTTGATTCAACAGGTCTGGCAGTAATCAGGCCTGGGTGTGGCTAGTGAAATTTAACTCAGCTTTCTAAAATAATGTGGTTAATCACAGTTCTTTCATGATTTAACAGGAGGGGGCAATTAATTTTTCACGTAGGGCCAGGTAGGTTTGGTGCTTTTTTCCTATAATGTGCAATCATCATTCAAAACTTCATTTTGTGGTACTGCATACCTTTATGTGTAATATTTAAATTTGTTTTCATCTCAGTCTTTTAAGTAACAGCAAATATGCAAAAAATAATAAAAAAATAGCACTTCTTTCACAGCCTGCATATATATGTCATAAATACATATATATGTATATATATATATATATATATATATATATATACATGCAGTGCCGTGCATATATATATATACACACCTTTGAGCAGTACATTATATTATAGTAAGAAGTACTGCTATTTGTATTTATGCTTATTAGTTTTATAGTTTTGCATAATTCCTCCTGAGTCACCTGGAGGAAATGATTTGTGAGTCAAGTTTTTTGCTATAGATCACAAATCAGTAATTTATGGGGTTTCATTCCAGTAAGGATGCTGCCATAGAAGGCCTATAGAGAGAAAAAGGGCAAGAGAAGAATAAACTCAGTGGGCAGTCTGTGTACGAGCAAGTGTTGCTATGCTACATTACAAAGCCATTTCCTCAGTAAATAAAGAATCTCATTTCTGCCCTGCTGGAGGGGTGAAATGAGTGAACACTCATTTTAATTTTACAATGATGGTCATGGGGTACGCCGAGGCAAGAGATTTCACCGACAGAAACAGAATGTGCAGTTATTATTATTCAACAAAAAATATCTTGCTGTTGCATGCAGATGAGGCTGAAAAGTGACAGAATTTGGCTCAAAGAGAAAATAATGGAAGTGGAAAAGGCTTTGTTATGAATGTGGCCTCAAATATATTAACATCTGCGCATTGTGTCCAATCAAAGCATCATAAAAGTGTTTTAAGAGCTTTGACTGTAACATAAAAGTGAATCTAAAAGCAGATGAAACGTAAAATAATATCATTTATTCTTCTTTTTTGGTGTACATTGACAACCCTTTATTTTATTATTGAGGAATATTTTCTTTTGAAGACTTCAGTTCATATGCAAAGCCCTGATCAATAATAATGATTATTACATGACTCTCTATAATACTTGATTTTGATTATATTGGTAATGTATTTCCCTCAAACTGTAGCGGTGCAAGTCTCATTTCTCTCATGTCACTCTGAGTTCTCTTTCTTCTAACATAATAAAAGAATTTCAACTCAGCTCAATATTTCATGTCCATTTATTTATTTATTTGGTAAGTAGCCATGTAATAATCACCAGACGACAACTCAGATCAGCACAGGCTGTGTGAAAAATGATCTAAGATTTAAAACTAGAATAAACTATGTTACCCTTGACGTTTTCGTTTGTAATATTTCCTTTCTTTTTCTCTGTCTCTTCCAGACCAGTTAGTGCACCATTCCTCTGTAGTCCTGCTATGCACTATGTACAGCACTTTGGATCAATTTTTATTGTGTTAAATGTGCTTTATAAATAAAGGTTGTTGTTGTTGTTGTTGTTGTCAGGTGTGGCCTCTCCTGCCACTGGTTCATATGTCATGGCTGTCGGGACGGAGGGAGGATATGACCCAAATGCAGCAGCTCACTTCCTGTCCCAACAGCAACAGCAGCAGTATCAGAACCAGTTACAGCAGATGCAGCACCTGCATCAGATCCAGCAATACCAGCAGCAACAGCTCCTGCAGTATCAACAACAGCAACAGGTGAGTGAGAAAACTACAACTCCCAGAAGCCTCTGTAACAACAGGTGCATTACAGGTGAGTCAGAAAACTACAAATCCCATAAGGCCCATTTCATACTGTATGCGCAAGCAGTGCATAAGCTGTGCATGTTTATTTCATTACCCACATTAACAGACACAAAAACATGATATGTTCAGATCTAATAATTTACTAATCGACTAATCGGACCAATCACCGCAGATTAGCGTCAGGCAAAGGAGGGGTTTGGCAAAATAAATCGTTGAGCGAATCGTTTGGGAGTCTTTGAGCAAAGTAAAAATAAATGCATATTATAAGACAATGAAAGTGTCAACCTGTTGTTGGGGACTCCCAAAACCAAAATATGAATGTTTCAGTATCCATTATAGGGGCACTTTAATGTAAAGTGTTATTGGAAAAAAATTTTTTTAACAAAACTCCCAATAATCCTTTTATAATTTATGGCCATTATGAAATTCTCAATTTGGAAATCCAGAAATCACATTATTTTTTGTACAGAGCTTTATGTTACACACAGTGTGAAAGCAAAATGTGCACCTTCATCACTTCACATCGGTGTAAAGCAGGGATAAAAGAAGTCTCTGCATCATCATCTCCTGTATTAGTAACAGAGGAGTCATAAAATATATCCTCCATATTCCTCTGCAACAACAGTTTGTTGGCACATTAACATAAGACTCCCATAAGGCTGTGCTGCAACAGATCTTATATTAGTATCAGCAACAGGTGAGTTACAAAACTACCATTCCAATTAGCATCCACCGCAACGACATCTCTTGCTCTGCTGGCTGCAGCATCATGTTGGTGTTGAACAGAACAGGTCCCAGCGGTCATTTCAACAGCAGCCCCAGGATCAGCATTGAGAGCAGTAAAAGCTTAATCAGGTTCCATCATTCAGCCATTAACCAGAAGCCATTGATCGTTACAGTAATTGATGTCTCGCTGGAACAAATGGGGTATCAAACAATACAAATCCCATCAGGCCATTGCAATTGTAACACAACAGAGTAAAAAAAAAATCACATTCCTGGTCTCTGTATAAACCTTTCAAGACTTACTATGAGCTCTGTGATTGCTAAACGATGAAATATATATATGCTTCTGTAGAAGGCATCGTTCCCTGTGATTTTTGGCTTAATGCTTAATTGATTGCCTATTGAAACATCACGAATAAATCATCTAACGGAGTCAGAAAAATCTGTTTGAAAATTGGATAAGATAAATAAACTTGTTGGCAAATAGTTTTTAAGCATGACTCTCACCTAATTTGTGTACTTTCAGTTGAAAAATGTTAAAATAAAATAAATTATTCTCAAATATATGCATTTGTTTTAAATATGTTTAGATCTTTAAGATATTTTTTATTTGAAAATGACAAATCTATACAGTAAAAATATTTTTAAATATATGATGATATGGTATAAACACTGTGTATGCATTTCAATAATTTGTGATAAGCTTAATTGCAAATATATTGTTTTATATTTTATATTGTCTTAAACTATTGACATATGATCATTATAAATACTAATTTCTGATCAATGATTGCTATTGTTTTATGAGATGCTTAGTTCATTCCTTATAATATTTTTCATTAATTTGCAGATTTTTACTTCTTTTTTCCCCTTTAAATCGAAGTTTGTAATTTTGGGTGCTGGTTGGTTTGGTTCATGTCAATTTTTTGTAATGAATAACATGAATGGGGAAAAAGAGGCAGCTGAAAGAGTGGCTTGCACACTTTTACTGCAATGGCGACTTGAGCAGTTTTTCTGTCTGTTTGCAGATGTTGGAACAAAGACTACAGAGTGCCACTCAGTCTTTACAAGCTACTCCCAACAGCACCATCCACAGCCTGCCGCCCCTCACTCACCCTCCATTAGTGGATCTGTGGGGGGCAGCGCAGACAGAGGCCTATCAGGCAGACATGGTGGGCTACATGGGTATGCATGTAGCAGCAGATGGAAATCTAACAGCCCCCACAGAGGAAGTGACGACAGATCACTCACCATTACTGGAAGCCCAGGAAGAGGAAGAGATCAAAGTGAGTGAAAAAAATAAATCAATAAAATTTGCAGTTAATGATACTTAAGCCACACTTAAAAATATATGAATGTTTTTGCACTAAAATCAAAATATCAAGTATGCTAGACTTTTTCTCATAACTAACATCTCATTTGGACATTTCTTTTGACTAACTGGTCCCAGCATAATTTTTAATGCAGAGAATTGTACTGCATTGTTTTTTTCCATGTTGAGCGAACAACCTAGGACTAGTTTGCAAAAGTAGGTTTTTACATCTCAATCATTTAACAAACGATTCAATCGACAGCAGTGGTTCTAGAGGCAAAGTTGTTCATGAATGAGGAGTTCTATAATATGATGCATACAATGGCCAATTTCTTTCAAATTTCTCTCAGATCTTTGGGGCCGTGATTCGAACAGGCCCATGAGTTTCGTTCCAATCGCCCTCCATTAACCTTGTCTAACAGGTGCTCAATTTGTCGGCCAATGGCGGCCATGATTTTTGAGATACCCAAATGTCTTTGTAGACACTTGTGGCACTTTGGACCAAGACTGTGCACACCAATTTTCATGTTGATAGGACAAATTTTTGCGCAGTTATAGCCATTTTTATGTTTTTTCCCTCTTATAGTGCCACCAAGTGGCCAAGCTCTGCAATTTTTTTCCTGTGACCTCAGATTGAGCTCTTACATAAGTGTTCTGAGTTTGGCGAAGATATCTCATTCTGTTCAGGAGTTATAGGCATTTTACCAAAAGTGGCCCTGCCCCTTTCAAATGTTTTGGTGCCCCTTTGCGACGGTGAGACGAAAATTCAACTTTTTTTGATAATTATTGATATTCACTCGGAACTCGGAACTTTGGTTCCAATCGGGCGAAAAACCTAGGACTAGTTTGCAAAAGTAGAGTTTTCAAAAAACGCGAAATACCCAAAAATTTCGCCAGGCTCATGAGTGCTTTATCCAGCGTGAGCCAAGGATTCCAACGACGTTAGACACTTGAGCCTTGGGGCTAGCCTTGGTCATGTTGTAGGCGGTGTGAATACTACCATCCCTCCAAGTTTCAAGTCCTAAATATAAATATTAGAGATGCACCGATGTCAATCAGTATTGGCTGATAAAAACATTTTTTTCACTATCGGTCGCATATTTTCTACACCAGACATTATTTGTAGCGTGCCTCCCCAATAGTCTCAGGGATCTTTGTGCCTTCTTACTTTTGATAGGAAACAAACATCTTTCAAATTCTGCCCATTCTATCACAAAATTCAAACAATGAATGCCGCTTTGACGGTTTTAATTGTGACAAGACGGATCGCTGTAGTGCCTCAGTTCAAGCGTCAACGCAGAGCGCGAATCTCTTCCACTTTAATACAAGTTATAGCGTGCACTAAACATGAATGAACATCAGCAGGTATGTTGAAAAAGATACAGTATAGCGCACAAAAAAAGTAACATGTCTCATGTAATAGCTCAATCAGTGTTTCAACCGTGGAAAGTCGTCAATAAATCAGCTTGTGAACAATATGTGACTTAACATTGCATTTGCCTCTGGAAAGTTATCCAGTGCTCTCAGTTCATATTATAGCAGTGTACCAAATGAGATTTCCTGTTTAGTACTATCAGTATCGGCATCAGTATCGGCAGATATCATTCTGGATAATCGGCTAACAGTATTGGCTGAGAAATTCAGTATCAATGCATCTCTAATATATATATTAGATGAAAACCGTTTACTTTAACTGAAATAATGCTTAAGTACCAAAATTAAACACTGAAATAAAAATAAAGAAAACTGAAATTGAAAAATAATAGAAAAAAGCTAAATAGAAATATTTATAAAACAAATGACAAATGCACATTACTAAACTTAAACCAAAACTCAAATCAAAACTGAAACAGATAATTCAAAATATGAATAAATACTATAATACTACTTAATTAATGATGCTACTAAATATTGTCTTAATTTTAGTAGTATACTATATCTATTATTTTTCTATTTAAAACCTAACCTTTTTATTTTTAGTGAAAAGTGCATTTGTCCTTTTATGTTGTTGCTTTCATGTTGTGTTGTGCAGTAAATTTTATGCATTGATTAAATTGTCCTCATTTGTAAGTCGCTTTGGATAAAAGTGTCTGCTAAATGACTAAATGTTAATGTAAATGTCCAGTCTTTTGGGGGGCAATGTAGATTTTAGATATAATCTATATTGAACCTAAGTGCTGAACAGCTCCACGCAGACTTATGATGCTGAGCATCCAATAGAAATATCAAAATGTCAGCTCCAAAATCTCTGGAGAACAGCATCTCGGCAGACAGTTAATATTAAAAAAAAAAAAAAAAACTTTTTTTTTTTTTTTTTTTGGAAAAAAGCTATTTCTGTCAGCAGCTAGAAAAGTATGAATCCTGTCTTAACTTTTCTGTAACTCCTCTCACTGTTGGAATCAGGTATGAGTCACAGTCAGAATCAGTTCTTACAGCTACAGTGTAACTTTTCCAGTGCTTTAGTCTGTAATATCTGTGCCAATAAGGAACTGCAAAAATAATGACTGTTTTCAGACAGGTTTTTCAAACACTCTACCTGGCTGCTATTGGTGCCAGGGGGCGGGGCTGGATCCACATCTAGAGGGTGGAGATTGGTAGGTTTAGGGGTGGAGATGGGTGGGTTTAGGGATCAGGGGGTGGAGACAGGTTTAGGTATATGTAAGGTGGGAGGAGTTGGCTCTGGATCCAACCTCGCCCCCTGGATCTTGTGTTCTGCAGTGAGGACCATCTCGGTAAGGCCAGTGGATAATCAAATCAGCGCTGTTTTTGAAGAGTGTGCAACTGCGCATGTGCATAAAGGTTTAAGAGAGCCTCCGAGTATGATGTAGGAAAAAGCACACGATAAATCAAAGAATTAGCAGTTAATACTTCACCACGTGTGAGTGATGTCAATAATAACAGTCCTATATTGTTGAACCAGTGTGGTTCAAATAATGGAAGTGCGACAATGTTACTACGGTTTTGTCATTACTAGCTAGTTAATATCTCCTACAAGGCATCATACAGCGGTTAAACAGCAACTTACATCATTGTATTGGAAATGCATTCTTGGTCAAGTCGATTACACTTTTTATAGCACTACAAAGTTTACACATTTCATGAGAAACAATTTATAATTGACTTAACTGAACTACTGCAAGTATCGCTAAAACAACTTTCAACAGTAGTCTGTTTATTTGAGTTCCAAATGTTATTTGTCCCAAAACAAAACCTGTTCAAGTCTCAGACCAGCCACTAAACAAAATTACAAAACAAATGTTTTGAAAGTTGGTTTCTAATTTCGTTTAGTGCCACTGTTGGCACAGAAATTAAACACTGCAGCTGTAAACAGGAAATGACACCCAGTCTTACATCCAGCCTCTTTTCCAGGAGGAAGAGATTACGTTATGTATGGAACCAGAACCAGTGACATTAATTCCATCTCCAGTAACGCAGAGAGAGGAAGTGACCTCAATGGGAGGAAGCAGTCCAGGTCAAGCCCCTGGAGAATTCAGCACAGAGCGCAAGGCATCTGATGTCTCACCGTCTGTAATTGAAGAGCTTGAGGAAAAAGAGGAGGAGTCTGAATCACCGCCTGTAGACGTCAAGGCAGCCAACTAAGTGGCCGGCATGAGACTTGAGCTTGTTTTGACATTTCAGTCAGCATAATCAAACAATATCAACTCCTATTTCAGGAATCAAACACCATTGTGATGGAATTCAAGTGACTGCTCGAACCCAAAATGGAAAAGCAGAACTGAAAGTTACTGCACTGCTTACGTGAAAACTATGATTTTTTTTTATTTTATTTTTTGTAAGCCTTATATTATGGATGTCTGAAAAAGGAAGGCACAGAATGGGAAATCCTTGGGACTGAGAAAGGAGAGAATGAGGAAAACCAAGTTGGAGGTTTGTAATTCAGGACGATGTATATGAAGAACATTCGGTTAAATATGTGCATGCTTTTACAAGGAGTGATGGTACTCGTTATTCAAAATAAAGGAACTATAGTTAATAAACCATAATGATGATAATAATATGATTATTTTCTAAGAAAACAACAAAAACGTTAATATATAATTGTAAAATAGACAGTAACACAAGTTTTTTCAACCCATGCCCTTCAGAATTTCAGTTCCCACACACCATAAGAGATCAAATATACTCAATACAACACAAATTCTCCCTTTTCCTCTTCAGTTTTCACCCTGTATACTTCCAAACACATACTTTATATATAAAAAATAAGATTTGGCAGTTTATGACACTGCTGGGAGAAACACTGGTTCAATACAGAAGTCTCTGTGCTGAGAATACAAAAATCAATTAACTGAAACAAACCACTGCACAATCTACACAGTTCTGTCAGCTGTTTATTCAATATGTAAGTATGTATTCAAACCATCATTAACTCAAGCAAATAGATGTTGTATGTACCAATCAAAAGTATGGGGTCTGTAAGATTTTTGAAAGAACCTTCTTTTTTTATCAAGACTGCATTATTTAAACAAAAATGCAATAAAAAACAGTAATATTACAAAAAATATGACTACAATGTAAAATAACTGTTTTCTATTTTAATATTTTTTAAATTGTAATTTATTCTTGTGAGGCCAATGCTGAATTTTCAGCAGCCATTACTCCAGTCTTAAGTGTCACATGATCTCATGATTTTTCAGAAATCTTATCATTATCAACCTTGAAAACAGTTGTGCTGCTTAATATTTTTCTTTTCAGGATTATCTGATGAATAGAAAGTTCAAAAGAACAGCATTTAAAAAAAAAAATAGAAATCTCATAGATATGTCTCCACTGTCACTTTAGATCAAGTAATTGCATCTTCACTTAATAAAAGAATTAATTTCTTTCAAAAATCTTACTGACCCCAAACTTTTGAACGGTAGTGTGCATACACAAATATATACACCTATACCTGTGATGGTCTCCCATACTGTTATACAACATTAAAAAGGAAATAACTGAGAAAAAATTAAATTGATTAAATCACCCAACAGCTTTTTTTTATTTTTTTTTTTTATTTATTTATTTTACATTTTTAGACTTTATTTTCCACATAATTGGGCCCATTTCTATTTGTTTGTATTTATTTAATCATTTAATTTAATTGATTTATTTTTAGTTATTTAGTAATACAAAGTTTCCACGCACACACGCACACACAGATATATTTCATACTGGAGTGTAACATAGCGAGCTTCCTTCTGTGTGTCGTTTGGCATGCATGATGTTTGTCAGTGTACTCTGGAGTCCTATACAACACTGTATAGATATTTGCACTGGACCTCAGTACTCTGAGCTGAGCCTGAGACTGACTCTGTGAGATCTGTGTGTTTAGCGACTTGATTGGCTGCTTAAAAGAGAGATTTGCATTGGTTGTTGGGTGAAGGACATTACGTTTTAGATTGAAAATTAACTGTTTTATGAAACAAAAAGACACATTTCCCACTGTACTTGAGTTCTGATCCCAAATTTCTCATTTTTTTTAATCACATTTTGTTTTTGCTCTGGTTTAGTCAATCATTGGCTTCAGCATGGTTTTGAAATATCTAGATTAATCCATTGCCTACAATTCTTTTCACTATATAATAAGGGGAGAATAGAACAGGACCTGGATTCACATACTGTAAATATCCTTTACCAAGATATCAAGGAAAAATGTCTCCACAGAATGAGAATGGAAATGGACTTTGATTCGAGTTGAAAGTGACCTCATGAACAACTCAGGCCATTTGGGATTTTCGAACTGCACAGGCGTCTTCCTGTTTGTCACGGTCACTGATTATACAGCAGCTATGATGCTACAAACTTTGCGTTGACTGTGTATTTGTTCGTAAATGAACATGAAGCATATGCATCCCAAAGTAGGAGCAGACGCCTGGTTGAGAAACAGAAGTAAATACATCATCCTGCATTGTGATGTCATGCATGATTCACCAAGGATTTATAAAAAAAAAAATTTAAAAAAAGGACAACGTGTAGACGGATATTACGACAGTTTCTTTGGAGGACACGTTCACCTTTGACGATTGTGTGTTATACAAACTTGGTGGTGAGAAGAAATAGCATTAATAGCTATATGAAGTGTATTGACTTGAATGAATTTATTTATTGACTGATTATTTATGCAATGTTGGGACAATGTTTATTTTTCTACAGAATTGTGTGCACTCCCTCCTGTATATGTTGGGGTACATATTATTTCACTGCTGGGCTCTTGAGGAGGCTCTGACAGATTTTTGTGTACAGTATTTGTGTACTTTTTGTCACTGAAAAAAATCATTATCTTAAACATCTTGTTGTATGTCATAATGTTTTAATATAATGTTTTATATTAGCTTATATAACAGAGTCTACATCATTGCATGTAGCAGTCCAACCATAAAACTGAAACATAACTGCTATATTTTTTATTCAGTGTCATAAGTTCTTATATTACGTGAAGCATACAGAACTCCAAAAGTTGCTCACATGAAATAATATGTGCCCATTTGTTTATTTAAGAATTATATGGGGAGGGATATAACTTTGCAGCCTGTATGATATCTATTTGTTATTTTGAGATAAATGCACCTTTGGTTGTAATGGTATCACTTTGGTTTGGTGAGAATATGTCAGACTATAAATGTGATCATTCATCTTCCTCAGTTTTTTGAATCATGAAACAAAATGATAGTCAAACATAACGATTTCTTTATCTTCTATTTTTTTTTTACAGTAGATGCTGTTCTGAAATCAGCATGATTCTTTTCCGGAAACTGGTTATATTGTTTTTTTTATTTAAAAAAAAAAAATGAAAAAAAAGAAACAAAGTACATTTACATCATCATACAATGATGCAAGAACTAAATCCATGTGTAAGCGTTGTTCGCTTTTTAAATTAAATTAAATTATAATGAGTTACCTACATTATTGAGTTTAGTAGGCTAATGATGTGCAAACACAAATGTTTTACATGTCTAAAGCATACAAAGAGAATAAATTAGTCTTAATAAACTAACCCATTGTAACCTTAATAAACTAACTGCCAATCACTGAGATATTTCCTAGGCTGTATCCAAAATTGCATAGTTCCCTATACTAGCCTATATTGGCAGAGAAGACACAAATTACACTGGTAGGTCACGTGATAATGACAAATTATGAATAAATGTAGTATGTAAAGATTACAATCATAATCAATGGGCAAGATTGGTTAAACCGAACAGTTTAAGAATTTTGTGAGTAGGCCTATTATTCACCATACGAGGGGAGGGCGAATTGCAAAACTGTGGCCACGGATGGGGGGGGGGGGGGGGGTGTTGTTGGTTTTTTTTACCTACCTGATTTCATGAATGTGCGTATAAATAGCACGCCAAATAAAAACGAAAACTCGTGGTATTGATACGCAAAAATGGACTTTGGCGTGTATATGCTACGCCATGGGTAGGGTTAGGGTTGTGAGGTAGATGCGTATCATATGTCCGCGAAAACCATGTTACTGCACGCCAAACACACGCGTGTCATATATACGCCAAAGTCCATTTTTGCGTATCAATACCACGAGTTTTCGTTTTTATTTTGGCGTGCTATTTATACGCATTTTGATGAGACCGGGCTGTTTTTTCCCCTTCATCTCATGATAACTTTAAGCCCGTCTTGGCATCATGCAGATAACTAAAACCGGTGCTACTTTCGTGTATCTTTATCGCATCGCAAACACATTCTCATTTGAATAAAAAAAGCAACTGGTAGCCTGTCTTGCGTTTCAGTTATCGATTGAACTGAAAATAACCTCAGAAGAGAGAGTTTTACTGTAAAGATGTTGCAGTGTTAATCTTGTTGCTAAGCTGATTGTTTTGTACATTGTAGTAGGCTATCGGAACATGAAAACAAGACACCAGTGCTCTGACTGACTCTACATTATTTCTTAGTAAGACGTTTTAAAGGAATTATTCATGCACACTTTGTCACCTGAAGGATATGACCTTGTCAATTCAAGAGCACCAACTTCTTTATTTAGCTACTCTGTTGTGCCTGTAATTCCACCTCCACATTCTCATGATTCCATTTCTGAAAAATGCCTCAAAGATTTGAATCACATAATCAACCAATCAAATTGACATGGCAATCACATGAAGCCAGGTCATACTGCTGCAACCAAAGGAGTGATGTCATGTTCTCTTTTATTGCTTTTTATGTAAGATAAGGAATATCCGAATGAATAAATAACAAAAAGCCAAATGTATTTCCTTGGATGTAGTTGTTTATCATTTGTGTTTACAAATGAACTGATCTCAAATGGATTTTTTGTACGATTCTACTGCCATCTTTCACTACAAAACTGTCTGTTGGCATGATGCTGTAACCAGTCCTTTGTTCTACCTCTTTCCTTCTCTCTGTCAACTAGCGTACTTGTCTTTCTCTCCTCCTCTCGCTTTCCCTTCGTATGTTATCTGTCTATTACTCGAACCCTGTGTTGTCTCCTCTTGGTGGAAGAATCATATTCAGAAGAAGTAATACTTTGGATAAGAAACACTTGTGATAAAATTTATGATAACGTTGAACTATGTGGAGTCAATGCACAGGCACAAATCCATTCATTTGGGACTGACTGAGCTGTAAGAGGTGTGATATAAGAAGTGCTCTGTGATACATATATCTATGCATGCTTTACTGAAGGTTTTAAGACAGTTCTTCCAATGTGCTCTTCCTCTTCCTCCATCGGACTCTCTCTTACCCATCTCTTTTTTCCTGCACGAACAAAACACCTCCCTGACCTTCAAGAATATTGCTATTCCTTTATTTTCCCAAAAATATTGAAGAACAAATGAATAAATGAAGCAAACAAAGCATTATTGCGCACTTTGTGTATTTTTAAGACGTGGCAAAAAAGTCTGCATGCTATTCAGACCATTAAAACAAATAAAAATGAATCAGATATTCATCAGTAGTTATAATAATCAAACAAAGATTCAATGATAGAGTAATGACTTTGCAGCTTAAATTATGTAGTAAACAAATCAGCTTCATAATGAATGTCTATGATTAAATGAATATACCAGGTTCAGCACAAGATCAATCAACATTGTGACAATTATTTGTGGCACAAAAATTAATTTCACTTTTCTTTAAAAAAAAAAAAATCTAGCTTACAGTGAGGCACTTACAATGGAAGTGAATGGGGTCAATAGATTAATGTTAAAATACACAATGATTCAATCTTATAACCACAAGATATAGAAAATATTAATGTGAACATGGTTTTAGTGTGAATAAATTCACTTTCTAACCTTTTGTGTGTAAAATTATACAAATTCACATCTTTGTTACCGTGACATTGTAATGCTATAAACACAAACCCTAAAACGACGATAACAATTATGATTTAAACAGCTTTACAGCTTAAAATATTCACACAGAAGAATTAATGTACACTGTAAAAAGTGATAAGTTGACTTAATCACTCCAAAACTTGACTTAAAAAAGTTGAGGAAACCCCTTGCCTTAAATTTTTTAAGTAAATGATAATTAAAAAAAATAAGTTAAGTGAATTGTCAAGTTCACTTATTTTTTTTAAATTATTATTTACTTAATAATTTTAAGGCAACAGGTTTCCTCAATTTTAAGTCAACTTATCACTTTTTACAGTGGAGGAAACCCGTGGCCTTAAAATTATTAAGTAAATAATTTTAAAAAAGTAAGTTAAGTGAATTGTCAAGTTCACTTAACTTTTTTTTTTTTTTTTAATTATTATTTACTTAATTTTAAGGCAACAGGTTTCCTCAATTTTATTTAAGTTAAGTCAACATCACTTTTTACAGTGTAAGTTCTTTTATAAAAAATATAAGCTTCACTTTATTTTATTTTAAATCCAAAAAACTATTGACTGATTAACATTGATTTTTGCTTTTTTAAAGAAAAAAAAGGACAGTTGTTGTTGTTGTCCTAATCAATATCGTCACAAATGTTGTTGATTAAGCCAGTGTTATTTTAGTATTAAGTACAATACTGTTATAGCATTTATAATTATTGTATTAAATGCTATTATTATAATAGCATTATATAACGCTACTATTATAGCATTTATAAATATAGCGTTTTTATTTTAGTTTTAATTTGACTAATTTTAGTAAAAAAGTGTAACACTTTACAACAAGGTTCCATTAGCTAACTATATTTAATGCATCAACTAACATTAACTACTGAGCAATACATTTGCTACAATATTGATTAATCTTTGTTTTAGATAATAAAAATACAACTGTTCATTGTTGCCCTATGTTAGCTCAGTTCCATTAAATAACATTAAAAGATAAAACTTTTGATTTTAATAAAGCATTAATAAATGTGGCAATTAACATTAACTAATACATTTTTAGATGCATTAAATTTTAAAATTTTAGATGCATTTTTCATTGTTAGTTCGTTAATTAATGTTAACAAATGGAACCTTATTGTAACGCGTTACCAAAAAAGTACTGATTTCTAGAATTTTAACTTAATTTGACAAACTTCTAAAGCTTTATTTCTATTTCCAAAACAATTTAGAATAATTTTAATTATAGCTAACATTAACCCTGAATTGAGTTAAACTTGTATTGAACCTGACATATTGTTTTCAATTTCACATCTATACAATAAAAAACAACCTAAAAGTCCAAAATATTATTTAGTATGACTGAATTAACCTGACTATATTAGGTTACACCAAGACAAGGGTCAGATCAAATACAAATAGCTTGTTAAGGTAACAAATCTTTCATTTTTACAAACATTTTTACAGGTACAGCAGACAAACACGGTGATCGACTAGCAAAGAAGGAGAAGACATTCAGTGAGATGCGTCAGACCGACTGTCCATATGTACAAATGTATAGACAACAAGTGGAAAAAAACATGTAGAAAGAAAGAGTATAGACAGTCCTGTGAGGAGAGTAGAAAATCAACCAACAAGTCTGAAGGTGCAGCTCTTGTGCACCGGCGCTGCGGCTCGTGCTGGGCTCAAAGGCAGCACCATAATATGGTTTGCCTCCCCCTGGAGTGCTGAATTTGAGAAAATTACAAACAATAGACCTATAAAGGCTCCTCATCACTCTCTTTATCAGCATCCACCTCTCCATCAGGCACAGAATGAAGAGAGGAGAGAGGGACTGTGGAAGAAGAAGGGGAAGGCAGTTGCTCCTGAGAGGTGCTGCTGTTACTTCTGCTGCTGTTGCCTGTGGCTATATCACACTCTTTGTCGGCTGTTTGGATACAACTATCAGCGGACTCGTCTTTAGTTTCTCTTTTCACTTCCTCGCTCCACAGCTCTCTGTCCCGCGTGGGAGAGGATGGGACGGAAGGGGAATGAGAAGGCTTTTTGGCCTTGCGTCTCGCGTCTCTGAAACTGGCCAGAGGAGGACGCAGTCGCACTCCGCTACGAGTCGAACCCTCGATTGCTTTCTGGAGCTGGGAGTGAAAAAGAGAGACGAGCAGAATTAATTACTCTAACACTCCAGCATATGAAAGGAAGTATGCAAAAATACATGTAGACACAGACAATCCATACCTCTTTTAGTGCGACCACCCCAACCAGTTTACCAATACTAGTTACATACGCATGACTGAGACCCAGCAGAGAGAACAGGGTGTGAGTCTGAAACAAACAAACATTATATTCAAGCATGTATGTGTATATATTAGGGCTGTCGGTTTAACACATAATAAATATAATTTAATTAATTGCCACATTTAATCAACCCACCCCACTCTGGACCTATATAGGTTATATGAAATTTCATAAGGATTATTAGTGATAAACAAGATACAATGCACCTGAAATTTAAGACATTGGGGCATTATAATATACAATATGAGATATTTGGGAGTTTGTGTCTCATATTTATATTATGGTGTTTAGTTTCTGAGTGAATCCGCATCTTGAATGAATCAGGTGAACCAATGATTCAATAGCCCATTCATAAAGAGAGACATCTATTTAATTCCTGAATGAATCAGTTGTTTGAACAAATCGAATGAATGAATGACTCAATGAATTACTCATTAGGACATTTATTGCCACCTACTGGCAGTTTTAGTTTCTTATTTAGAGTTTTATTTTATTAAAAAATAATTTCCTATTTACATATTACTAAAAACATCAATGTCCATTTAAAACCCATTAATCTCATGGCATTATTTATGCAATTATAATTGCAGTGTAAATGCATTCATGCCACCTCTGAGCTGCAATAAATGTCTGTAAATATAACCAATTCAGATGGTATTCAATTGCTTCTGAAATATGTAAGGGATAATCAACAGCTAGCCGTGCATTACAGGTTTTTAAATCCACGACGTGGAGACAAAGAACCGCCCAGCGGTGATTGCTTCCACGAAGTACATTTAAAATCCTTTAATGCACGGGTAGCCGTTGATTATCCCGCTTATTCCTTGGTTATCTGTCAAGTTATAGACAAGTTAAAACTAGTACTGCTCTTTGCAGCAGAATACTTGACCGAATGGGTAAAAATGACAGTTATTTTCATCAGTTAAGGCTCGTTAGCTCAGCATTCTGCCCGCTTCAAATCAGACACAGAGATGAAATAGTGCGGCAAGATCACAATCACCACATTTATTTGAATGAATTACAGCATGTATTTAAATGAATTATCGATCGATCGATCGATCGAGAGAGAGAGAGAGAGAGAGAGAGAGAGAGATGACAGTTGTGTGTGTATTACCTGTGTCTGCGTGCGTCTCTCTCTACAAACAATTACTTCAAAAACAGCCATTTTACCATCGTTGCTGAGGAATATAATGTAGCGATCCAGTATCTAGGCTATTTTATTAATAAAAATCGGGGGGAAGCGTTGACAAGAAGTTTGTGTGTAGCGCAATCTGCGATCTTCGAACTCACACTCTTCTCCTTGTGTGTGTGTGTGTGTGTGTGTGCGTGAGTGATGCTTGTTGGTTAGTGTACATCTATTAAAGCAGCGCATTAATATGGAACGGTGATTAAACTGACTTGGAACTACCTGTGCATTAAACCGTTTTACTGCATACCTGCCAGCCAATCAGAATCCAGTATTCAGACAGACCATGGAATAAATATATATAATGTCCATTGCAGCCTAAAAATTCATGTGTAATAACTTCTATGTTGAATCAAATAAAACATTTCTTTCTAAAGCTACTTTTTGCCTATTTGATGCTTTTCACATTTAACACAAAAATTACTTCTCTTTCTGCCAAATTTGATGTGTGATTAATTTACAACTAATTAGGTTAATTAATCACCACATTAAATAAAATATCTAAATAAAATTGTATTTTATATTTACATAATTTCTTTATTATCATATGAATGCAAATATTTATAAATATAGTAACTATTTTTACATTTTTGTTTTATTTTTGTGTTTTGTTTTGTTTAGCTCTGGTTTATTTTTTGTGTTGTTTTGAAAATCTAATAAAAAGAAAATAAAAAAATTATAATTTTTGTGTTTTGGGGCTCATACGCATAAACTCCTGAATGCAGGATACAATGATGTTGTTTTTAATCAAAAAACACATTTCCCTGAGGGCTTGAAATAATGAGAGCTTTGGACTGACATTCACATACAGATAAAAGTCTAAATCATGATTCACTTGGAAAACCACAAATCCTCAATATAATACACAGTATTTCACATGCGATCTCAATCGGATTGTGGATTACCTTATGCAAAGATGTTCTCTCCACCAGCTGAAAAGGTGAGGGGTCAACACGGATCTGATCAATGTCAATCGGCTTATCCAGCTCTTCCTCTTCCCAGGCTTTGATCTGAACACCCCAATACAACATAATCAGGGTCAGGATGTCACTGCGAGTGACTGACAGCTCACAGACAGCTTTGGAACAGATGTGCTAATTGTGGCTGTCTGTCTGAACTGCAGTGGAAATAAATCAGTTCATCACCCTACCTCTTCAGGAGTCATGTTATCAACTACAGGAGGAGCTGCAGGGCTCTACAGAGAGAGGAATGAGAGGTAGACAGAAGGTCAGAAGTAGTACATGAATGTTTGAAGGACAACATCATAATTCACTAAAAATAACCCCGTAAATTTTTCATCTTGTTTAGTGACTCCAAATGCCCTACACAGCATGTTTAACGCCACCTGCTGGTGTGAGCTGATCATTTTGGAAAGTGAAAGGACAAAATGAGTCACAACTGGATTTTAAAATGCAAGAATATAAAAATGTGAGATTTCTCTCTATTCACAGTTAAAACATACAAGCTACAACATTAAACAGAAATTGTTAAAGAAATATTTTACATAGATGAACAGAACCAAAAGTTAAAAGCAATTAATTTTACAGTATTTACCAAGACAGATGGTTATTGTATGAAATTATGATTAGGACACCAATTAAATATATATGTAATAGGCTGAGCAGATACATATTCTATTTTTCCTTTTTTGTTTGCTGGTTTATTATTTTGTATTATTATTTTTTACTATAGACATTTTAAGGGAGTAAAAAGTAATAAATAAATAAAAATTGTGCGTACTCTCAGGCTTCTCAGGATCCACATGCTGTCAAATACCATAGACAATAATTTACAAAATATTTACAATGGAGGTCTATGGGGTAAGGCACATAACTTTATAAAATAAAATACATATTTTACAAAATGAAAGGTATAATTACTGTCTGAGATAATTAACAGCATGTTATTGATGATTTCCTGCTTTAAACTCGTGTACTCATGTTAACTCTGCTCATGTCTTCAGCCAGTTACACTGTCCTTGTAAGTGACGATAACGCTAAAAGACACACCTCTGGCTCAGTCTGCCCTGATGAGGAAGATGAGGAGAAAAGACGATGAAGAGTCCTCCTCATAGACTGTAGGGCACCTGTTGCAAAAATAACACTGGTTCACTATTTAATTGTGACTATTTAAAATACTTATTTAAAGGGGTCATATGATGCGATTTCTTGTTTTCCTTTTCTTTAGTGTGTTATGTAGCTTTTTGTACATGTATACGATCTGCGGAGTTACAAAGCTCAAAGTCTCCCACAAGCGGATTTATTCTATCTAAAAGAGAAGGATGATCCTGACCAGGCTAAAACATCTCATTCAAACATGCCCCCACATGTCTACATCACGGTGTGGAAATATTTGCGTAACGCCGCCCAAATGTTCATGCAAAGAAAGAAGGCGTGGCTTCAGTAACCGCAGTAGTGTTGATGCAGCCATGTCAGGGAGACGCTGTGTGTTTCTATGCAAAAGCAAAAGCACTTTATTTGGCCATCCGAAAGTAGATGCAATTAGAAATCATTGGTTGAGATTTGTTTACAACAGAACAGCACAACCCAAATGTTCGAATTTGTGCAACGCATTTTATGGACGACAGTTGTGTGAACCTAGTAGAGTACAAGGCTGGCTGTGCACAAGGCTATTTCTAAAAAAAAAAAAAAAAAAAAAAAAAGGTCAATTCCGACTTTGCTATGAATATCTGGCACTTCTGAATCAGGGACTGTATGTATGTTTTGGTATTAGTTGAAGTATTTGCTATTGACCGTTCAAATGCAGAGTTTTGCGCAGTGTAGAGAAACGCGTCGTGTGTGCGTGTGAGAGAGAGAGAGAGAGAGAGAGAGAGAGGGTCACATCACAGTGGAGTCAGCTGTCTTAACCACGGCTTGTGTACTGCAAATACATACGAGCATCATCACTGTGTGACCCTGTTTCCCTCTCGGGCTTGAACTGATGGTAAAACTAAGGACATTCTTAACTGTCTTTATATTTACCTTGAAAGCTGAAGCTCGCGATTATGGTAAGGGGCGCTACATTTTCGACGCGTGCTTGTGGTGTTCGGCCAATCACAATGCACTGTGTCAGCTGCATTGTGGGCCAATCAGAGCAGACTGCACTTTTCGGAAGGTGGGGCATAGAGGAACTACAATAATGTATAGTATTTGAAAACTAATGTTTTTTGAACATTAAAGCATGTCAACATATTCTGTTACACCAAATACACAAAATTATGATCTTTAAAATAGCATCATATGACTCCTTTAAGTCTATTAAGGCTATGTAAGTCTTGATATCACAAATCTCTTCTGGTAAACATTTAGCTGGTATAAATGAGCTTGAATTCTAACACAAGGTCTGTATGTTGAATCGTTGAATGGATGTAGAGTTGGATACCAATCAGCAAGAACATTTGAGAACTTGTTGCCAGGTAACAATAAACAAACTCACCAGATGTGGTGTGATTAGTGGAGACGTCTGTGGTTTTGGTGGACCCCAGTGGGCCGTTACACTCTTCAGAGATTGTGTTACCCTGTAATCATTTTAGTTACAGCGTAAGATCAGTACATGCCAATTTTTGATTTTCAGAAAAGAACATTTATTTGGCATAAAGCTCTGCTTATTGATGTCAGATCAGAGAACTTAAAATCCACCTCTGAGCAAAAACAAACAGAGAACAAAGACGTTCTCTTAGGGGTTTTCCTGGGAATAACAGTGTGTGAGCACACTTTTGGAGCTCCTCTCACCTTGTCTCCATTCTCCTCTCCAACCTCCTCATCCACAAAGGCGAAGGACTCCCAGTTGACCTGTGACCCCAGGCTGGACACGCCCTCACCTCGGATATAAACTCGCCTCTCGGCTGAGAGCCACCAATCCAAGGCGGCCTGAAGTTCACATCTCTCAATGGAGCCCAATAGAATCATTGACTCTGGGCGTGGAAAAATAATTGACATTTTTCATCAATTTAAAATTTTTGCCAAAAGGAATCATTACTCACCTACACATTTTAGACAATCCTGTTGAAAAGACCAGCTTAGTTGGTCATCATCAGCATACATTAACTGGGTTACTGGTAGACTAGTTTAACCAAATTAATTTTGCTGATGAACAGCGTGGCTATGGTACAGAAGCTGTGGTCACACTTTATTTTAAAGTCCAATTCTCGCTATTAACAAACCATTAACTATGACTTTTGCCTCAATAAACTCCTAATTTGCTGCTTATAAGATAGTTAAGTAAGGGATAATGTACAGGCAGCCGGTAGTTATCGCAGAAATAAGCCCCGACAGTGTGATCAGGACCCGACGCGAAGCGGCCACATAAGGAAAAAAACTGGACATGAATATGAATTTGAAACATTTTATTGGCATGTTTGTTTTAAATTAACATTTTTATCCTTCCGTGAAACGATATAGTACCACGTGACTAACATTCAAACGATGTACGATTAGTAGAACATTTATAACATCTACATATGAATATATATAAAAATTAATGTCGAGAATTTTTTCCATTGTTAATTGTGGTTGTCCAGTGTTTGTCACAAGATGGCTGTAAACGGTAATGCATTTGGCGGAGGGATTTTAAACATACAAGTAGTACCGGCTATGCGTTATTACTTTGGAGCGGTTATTATTTGAAAAGAACGAACCTGCAAATGTCTCAACTGACCAATCAGAATCAAGCATTCCAGAGAGCCGTGTAATAAGTTTAGGTATTGGGTCGGATTAGGGATGTAGAATATGGCCATGCACGATATATGCTTTATAAGTAACAGCTAATATGTTAATAATAGGCATGCTAATAAACAACTAGTTAATAGTGAGAATTGGTCCCTATACTAAAGTGTTACCGAAGCTGTATCTACCTCAGAGGAAAAAAGTCATTGTAAATTTATACCTCATAATTGCAAACTCGTAATTGCAATTTTATTTCTCACAGTGTTACTTTATATTTTGCAGCACAACTTTATTTGGTAACACTTTAGATTAGGGAACACTATTCATATTCATGCACTCATTTTATTAGTACTTATAAAACACATATTTATGCGTGACTGTATTCTAAATCTCTTAACCCTACCCAATACCTGAACATAACTACTATAACAACTACCGTAACTTACTACTGTATGAGTAAGCAGTAATTAGGAGTTTATTCAGGGAAACTTAGTTAATAGTGAATGTGTTCTCTAAACTAAAGTGCTACTGTGACATTACATCTACCAGTTGCGACTGTTTCTCATAATTACTTCACGCAATTGCTTTTTTATACATCGCAATGTGAATTTATTAACTCACAATTGAGAGTTTCCTGTAATTGTGATGTTATTTTTTGCAACTGCAACTTTATATCTGATAATGCGGTTTTATATATGTGACCCTGGAGCACAAAACCAGTCTTAAGTCGCTGGGGTATATTTGTAGCAATAGCCAAAAATACATTGTATGGGTCAAAATTTTAGATTTTTCTTTTATGCCAAAAATCATTAGGACATTAAGTAAAGATCATGTTCCATGAAGATATTTTGTAAATTTCATACTGTAAATATATCAAAACTTAATTTTTGATTAGTAATAAGAACTTCATTTGGACAACTTTAAAGGTGATTTTCTCAATATTTTGATTTTTTTGCACCCTCAGATTACAGATTTTCAAATAGTTGTATCTCAACCAAATATTGTCCGATCCTAACAAATCATACATCAGTGGAAACCTTATTTATTCAGCTTTCAGATGATGTAGAAATCTCAATTTCGAAAAATTGACTCTTATGCTTGGTTTTGTGGTCCAGGGGTCACATATTTTCTCACAATTGCGATTTCTTTCTCACATTTGCAACTTTA
Organism: Tor tambroides; assembly: GCA_021397915.2. Classification (NCBI taxonomy): domain Eukaryota; kingdom Metazoa; phylum Chordata; class Actinopteri; order Cypriniformes; family Cyprinidae; genus Tor; species Tor tambroides. Next base: position 67,246 of record JAFVLL020000470.1, read on the forward strand.
TTTCTGATAATGTGAAAATGGGCCTCTATACTATATAATGCAGAATGACTTCATATCTCAGAGTTGTGACTGTTTTCTCATAATTGTGTCTTTATTTCTCACAATTCTTGCAATGTCACTTTAAATCTCACAACTGTGACTATTTCACTTAATTCCAAATTTATTTTTCGTAATTGAAACCTTATATCTTACAATGTGACTATATCATAATTGAGAATTTAATTGTGACGTTTTTCTTGGAACTGTGACTTTATTTCTCATAAACTGACTATTTATGATTAGCACAATTACCTTTTTTATTTTTTACTCTGAGGTGAAAATGGCTTTCCGTACTATATCTTGCAGAGTGACTTTATATCTCACAATTTCAACCTTCTTCAATATGTCACAGTGTGACTTTTTATTTGTAACTGTGGCTATATTTCTCATAAAGTGACTATTTTTTCCCTCACAATTACCACAATGTTTTACTAGATGGATACGGGTTTCCATGGTGTTCTACCATCTTGAATAGGAAATTCACGCTGGTCTAAACTGGCCTTTTCAATAGGAAATATAATTTGCAATATGAATACAAAGTGGTTTGTTCACCCAACACAGACCTTTGGAGTCGACGAGTGGGATGGTTTTGAGAGACGTGGACTCCAGGAGATCTCTCAGCTCTCTGTAAGTGGACTGAGGTGACAGAAACTTTATTTTCTTCACCATGATGTCCTCCACAAAGATATTATATTTACTGCCATGCAGAGAAAGAGAGAGACAGATATTTTATGTCAAAAGACCAAGACAGTTTCTGTGAATTTTTTCATTTCCCTTCTGTGGGACAGAACCATCAAATAAACCTCTAAAAAAGTTATATTGTTTGTAGGGAAAAGAGGTCAAAGATATTATCATATATTCAGATCTAATATCACGTCTAAAAATACACCAGTCTCTAGAGATCTGGTAGTGGTACCTGATGTGGCCAATGCTGAGCTCTGGTAGATAAGGCAGCTTTTTGACCTGAATGATGGAGTCATAAAGAGAAGGCTGTAGACCCTGTGCCACCATGTTGGCGAGAATCACGGCCACCATCATGGGCAGGATGTGTGAGATTTGACCCGTCAGTTCAAAACAGATGACTGCTGTTGAAACCGTGTGTGTGACGGCTCCTGTCATGGCTGCTGCCCCTACATATACACACACACACAGGGAGAACACACAGGGGGTCAGATGCAGAAAATTTGAAAGGGAAAGCATACGAGAAGAATAAATCTGCTACTTTAAGAGTAAAAATAGATTTTAGGGGTGTGAAGGACTAGCTGGAAGGGGAATATCTGCAGACCTATCACTGCATAGCCTCCAGGCAGGATTTGGTACACGATCCCATCAAACAGAATTCCGTTCGGAAACAGCGTGGCCATGATCTCCCCCACCAAACGGCCAAATGCTGCTCCTGCTTGTTTCAGAAACACTATCATATTATCTGTCACATTACAATTAAAATTAATACATGAATTTCATTATGTAATTATTTTTACCCTGAAAAGCCTACGGTATCATATTTGCTATGCAAATTTCTAATCTAAGGCCTCTAAATTATTAACGTGATCAAAACTTTGTTGAAAAATCTGTTGCCTTCTTCCATCTGACTGATAGTTTATACATTTTAGCAACCAAAAGCTTTTACTATAGCTAATTCTTTATATTGTTAGTAATATTTCAAGATAAACACTTACTAGACTAAAGCTACTTGTACTTCATCCATACATCACTTTTAGAAAAATCATTTTAAAATGTGAGTATCAAATATGATACATCTGGCTTTTGAGGAATGATTATTTTTAAATATCTCCCTCATTATTGTATTGTACTGAATTATATGTTTTGCCCGCACAATAAAAAAACTCCAGAGCTTTAATCATAAAACTAAGCATTTAAATATTATCTTACGAAGCTACTGCTATTATTGAAAGATATAGCATGAAAACAGATATTTATATGCGTTTTATGTATAAGCAGTCTGCTATTCTGTTATAAACATCTGATTTACATCACAAGTTACCAGAATTGCATCTTACTTTGGCCAAATAAATATCAGCAATTGAACTAAAGTGCATAGTTTTGCTCCGTTTTGGTCCTCTGAATAAAATTGAGGTGTTTTTTCCTTAAGCATGAGCACCATATTCTCCTATATCAAGCTATATGAGACATAAAAGTACAAAAATATGAACTTTTTTATTTTTTTTAATTTTTTTTTTTTATCTAATTTAACTCTTCCATTTAAAAAAATGTACAGTATATGCATTTTTAATATTATACTAGCCATACTCACTAAATAGTTGTTTTAAATATAATGTTTTATTTCAGTTACATCAGGATTTATGAACACTGAGATATAAACAAAATGATACTTCCAATATACTAAGCAAAATGAACTGCTAGGTCTCAGAATGTTACATGATAAGCTAATAAAACAGAATGACTGACCCAATATAAAAACAGGCATGAAGGCTCCAGAAGGGACTGGCATTGTAGTAGAGACCGCAGACATCCAGAACTATAAGTGCATGGGAGACAAAAAGGAAATGAGCATTTACACAGCATACATGATGGAATTTGGTAACAGAAATATTTCTACAACAAACGAGCACCTTCATGACAAAGAAGAGGAGAAGGATGACAAAGACGCTGACTTGTGGGTGGAGCCAGGCAGCAGAGCGACCCAATCCAGGTGGAGCTGGAGAACCCCAGATCTTTGTCCACGTGAAGTTATCAAACAGTGAATTAATGCACTCTCTGGGCATCAGCTGCGTGACAAAAGACAAAGAGAGACTCCACATATAAAAGACTTCCAAAGATGTAGCAGTTAAGGGAAACTGCTTCTGCCTGGTGAGTCTCAAGCAGCTCTTTAATGACAGTGTTATGGTTCAATAAACTAGCTAATCTAAGCTACATTTTGTTACAATGAAGTAGCCATATTCAGAAGGCGAAATCCTTTTCTCTTGTGGAATGGTGTAGGAACTGGTACGTACTGTAGGTAATCTCACAATTTAAAGATGCAATTTTTTACACACACACAAAAAAAGCAATCTATAGAAATATCAGTAATATGATAAATACGCATATGAGCTGAATTAAAAACCAAATAATTCAGTGCATGTTCAAAGGCTGTTTTTATAATTTGGTTCTTGCAAACAAAAGAAAAGGCTTCTGAACTGGTTAAGTTTCAGTAACACTGCTCTATGGACATCTACTTAAAATGTACAGTACGTGTGCAAAATATCCAAGCAAATACACACCTCTCCAGCCATGAACTGGCCGAAGCCCGGAGGAAATGTGAAGGAGGCTATAATTAGTGTCACGGCACCAGGGTAAATCAACCGGCTACAACAAACACACTCAGATATAATTACCACTGTAATGGTGTATTGTCATAACATTTTGATGTTATTAATGTCACTATCAATGTCATATTCAATACAAGTGAAATAATAGAACAATAAACTAATTTTAAAGTTAAAACTGGTTTAAGAATAGAGTTTGTGTAAATGGTGACTTGCTGTTTAGTGAGGAATCGTGTAAGCGCCGTCGGTCTCCTCATGATCAGAACAACTTGTCTGTTCAGATAAACAAAGAACGCCCCTAGAAACCCACATGAGATCCTACAAACACAAACACATTTAGAAACATCACCTAGAAGTCAAAAATTGTGACATCGATTTGAAGATGCACCTATACATAATTAAAAACTACACATACTGTACGTGTATGTATATAGACACACACTAACCCACACACCCGATTATTGCAAAAGCTGGCAGTTCCTGAAGGTCAAAGGGGAAATCCATACGAAAGTTTGTACGAAACAGTGCTGTTATCGTAACTGTGGAAAAAAACAAACATGTTTTAGTCATATTTAGTCAAAATCACTGTTGTCCTGAATATCAGTGCTGATATTTACAACTACAAAAAGTATTGCTTTTATACAACAGTTCAGTATTAAGTAGATGCAATATTGACACTTTGCCTATTTTTTCATCCAATGCAATAGTTACAAATGAAGATAAAGCAGGATGAAATGTTGCTGGACTTTAAGTCAATAGTGGTGTCTGTTTACTGAAACACAATTATATGGAATGAAATAGTAGAGTGAATAATTCAGTGACTCACTCATCTACTGCTGTAACAATATAACCTGCAAAACAAGTCACTGAAAAATCCCAACCACCGAAAGTCGGTCTGAAACATGCAAACACTGTTGGACTGTACATCATCACTTTTGGAAAACTGCTTGGCTGATCAAAACTGAGGACTGGAAATAAATGTTGTAGAATGTATTTCATTTATAGAGCTCAGTAAGCAATGGACAGCTTGACATATACCATGAAATTAATTTATTATTCATTTGTCATTTTGTGTGTGTGTCTCACCAGAATCTTTGTTCCACACTGAAAGTACTCGGAATATGAAGGCACTGAATGTGGCAGCGAAATATCCTCTCCAGTAATTCCTCACAGCAAAATATGTCGACGTGACCTCAATACTGAACAACACACCTGAGAGATAGAGAGAGCAAGAGTAAAAATAGATAAAAAAGAAAGTTAAATAACAGCAGAGAAAGCAGTTTAGAAAGAGAACATGAGAGAGCAAGAGAGGTGAGTAGTAATAACAAAAACAAACAATAATAATGATAAATAATTTGATTAATAATAAAAAATGTAAAAAAATACTGCAAAGGTAATGAGTGTTTTCAAACAGATTTCCCCAAACACTCCTCCATCTGCCATTGGTCAATCAAACAGTTAGCCCCGCCCCAAACTCACTCTATTGGTTGAGACAGTGTTGCTGTGTCAGGCAGGTCAGCATGCACAAACAAACCACCAAAGTAATAGAATGCAATACATTTAGGTTCCAACAGCAAAAATCCCATTCATTTTCTCCATAGGTTAATTGGGTAACACTTTAGTATAGGGACCAATCCTCACTATTAACTAGCATGCCTATTATTAACATATTGGTTGTTTATTAGTACTTATAAAGCACATATTCTGCACCACCATATTCTACATCCCACATCCTACCCAATACCTAAACTTAACAACAACCTTACTAACTATTAATAAGCAGCAAATTAGGAGTTTATTGAGGCAAAAGTCATCGTTAATGGTTTGTTAATGGCAAGAATTGTACTTTAAAATAAAGTGTAATCTGCAATCTTTTGTTGAAGCTATCAGTCCGCACTATTTCAACTTATTTCTTAGATAACTGTCTTTAATGGTGTTATTCCTGATGAAAAACAATGCTGCATGATTCTGTAGAGAAATCCAACAAGCAAATATTAAAAAAAAAAAAAAAAAAAAAAACTTCTGGAACCAAGGCTGCAAAAAAAGTGCACACTAAAAGAGTGATAATATTATCTAAGAAATAACTGATGACGGGCCGTTGAATTATTAGAAAATAATGCACACCCGAGGTGGTAATGCGGCCTCAGGGTTTGCATTATTAATTCAAAGGACCAGAATCATTATGCTTATAATATGGTTACCACACCTCAAATATTGTTCAGATGTTGTATTTAAAGACATTCATAAGGTTTTTTCCTTAAAATGCTCTTGTGAGTAGGATTCATTTTTTACGCATCTCATCCAACACCTCCGTTGCTAATTACAAAACGTCATTTTAGATCTAGTAAGGAGATCTGAGCCAATGATAGCAGAATAATGCAGTTAATAATGAAGTTATTAGACAAACAGAGAGAGAGATCAAGCATTTGTGAATCACCTGAGTATGTGCGCCTCTCAAAAGTGTTCGCAGCAGCGTCTCTACTAATAGCGAAACTGTAAGTTCATCTGTTTCAAGAACAGCGCCGTATTACCTCGCTTGTGAGAAATGATTAAGTTATTGAGCTATTTTACTGATAAAATTGTCAAAGCAGCACTGACAACACATTTCTGTGCACGTGCATGTTTCTGTGCGAGTCCTTACAGTGTGTGTGTGTGCGTTTGTATGGGAGTGAGTGGGAGAAATGTGCTGTCCGTACATAATTAAATATAACTTTGTAGTAAGAACATGGAAATAATCAGTCATTTTTATCCCATTAGTTGCTATAGTTATGTGCTTGGTCAGTGTTGTTGTGGGTTTTGGTTCTTTTGCTGTTGTAATTATATGGACACGTAATGTGGTCAACGCCTATCTGGAACTACTTATGCGTTTCCCTGAAAATAATCGCACACCATACAACGTTCGTTAACCAATCAGATTCAAGCATTCAATAGCCCCATAGCACAAAATAGTAATAAAAGTAATATTACTGTAAAAGTGTACACTTTTTACACTTGAATTAACCTACCAGTGGATTGTAGTTCTTTTTTTAGATATTAAGTACTTGATTTGAAAAAATACTTCATGAGAGAGTTATGCAAGCTTCACACACAAACACTTTTTAAAATCCACATGCGCTCTCTAAAAGTACTTTAAATGTTCTGGCACACTTTTTAATCACGCTCTCCTCTGAGTATACACACTCTTTAAGACACATAAAACATGCACAGCATATGAATTTATAACACACGGGTGCTTTTAACTGTGAAGTGTTGATGAGCTTAATTATTCAGCAGGCATCAAGCTGAAAAAGAAGGAAGAGGAACTGAAAACAACGGGGACAGAAAGGAGGGGAGATTTTTACCTCCAAGGGGAGTCCCAAAACAGCAGCCCACCCCAACAGCACATCCTACTGTCAGTATGTCTGTGTAACCATAGGGGTTCTACTGACACCAAGACAGAAGAGAGAGAGAGAGAGAGGGAGTTTGAGGTGAAGGCAGAAAAGAAGAAGAGTGTAGTGTAGAGAGGAGGGAGATGAAGGGATGTAAAAAGAAGAATAGATTAGGAATGTCAGCGGGTACATTGCGTGGGAGGAAGAGAGAAGTAAACATGAAAGAGAAATAAGAAGAAAGAGTAGAGCCGAATGAAAGGAGAAATAAAGGGAATGATGGATAAAGAGCAAAGGAAAAACAAAAGGATTATGTGAATACACAATTGTGTGGATTCGTTCAACGTGGCAAAGAAAGGCTTTACGAACATACCAACTAAGCATAAACACACTAAAAAAAGAGAAAGGAGATGAGAGGGATGAACATCGTGTTTTAAACTAATATACAGAGTGCATATATACATAATACAAAGCAATGCATGCTGGGTAAAAGTGGGCGTGACTTGCCTCCCACTGGGGCAGCGAAACAGGTGGCCACTCCCACCGCACAGGCACACACCAGCAGATCCTGAACATGGGCACTATTCTGGGTAATTTGGGTGGGGTTAAAATAACAGCATCAGGACACACACATCCAAGACACATGCCAAAAAATACCATCACTATTAATACAGACAGACAAAAATAATGAGGTGTTGGGGAGAGACAATGAGACAGGGACAAAAAGAGAATACAGGGAATGAGAGGAGAGAAATATGCAGTTAGTATGACTAGCATTTATTTCAATTCATGAACATTAGACACGCAGACAAATTGTAATATTAAACCGAGTATAGCATTCAAAAGCAGTTCATCATAATCCTTAACTGTTGATCAGAGACAGGTTTTGGCATCTGTCTACTCATAAAATAACTCGTGATGGCTGTGGTGTGGAGTGGGAATTTATATGCCAATGAGAGGTAACTTGATCCTAGATCAGCAATTAAGGTCAGCAGCTTCTAAAGAGTAACTCACACGCTCGTGCCACACACACACAGGCGAACAAGCTCACAGGGGCTGGTTTTTACCTCGTACACACCGGTGAAGATGGACATGACCTTGCTCAGCACTGCCGCACATATACTGGCAATATGCACAAAAGGACCCTGAGGATTTAATGGAAGTTATGAATCAATAAAACTGCAGCAATGAACAATCTATGAGGAGAGTTTATGTAACAAAATTCATTTCTCTGAATCAAACAAAGAGCCGGAATTAGTGATGCAACCAGTTAGCAAGATAACTGAACTAATGAATGAACAGAAGAATATGAGAACAAGAGAATGGGGATAAATGGATGGATGCCCAGACCAGATAGATAGATAGATAGATAGATAGATAGATAGATAGATAGATAGATAGACTTCAATAAAATATTGCACATTTATATATAACAATATAAAATATCAAAAAGTAGCAGAGGTCCACCTCCTTCCCGATGGGCATACCACTGCCCAGCCCAGCTGTTAGACCGATGACTTTAGCCACAAACGCCTTGAGCGTCAGATACTCCTTTAACACCACACCTCTGAGGATGGTCTTGAGTTCAGGGATCCCAGAGCCTGAGGGACAGAGAAAAGATTTTCAAGAGAGGGAGCGATGCCCATGAAATTAATCCACAAAACATAAACACAATTTCACACAGAGTGTAGATCTTGTCACCCTGATTATAAAAGATGAAAAAAGATTGGCGTGTATCCTCTAGTCTGACGTGGAGCATATGAGAAACTATCAAAACAATTGTGTTGAGGAGAGGTGAGAGAAAGAAAGAGAAAACGAGACCGTGATGATCACATCTTGAAAAGAGGGCAGGAAGATTTGAAGTGTTGTGGGTGGTTGAGGTGGATTGAGGACAAAAACGAGACAAAAATTGAATGTAAAGCATAATAGCTGAGTACAGATGACAGAGCAGAGGGACACAAAAATGATTTGTGACATTGTGAGCAGAGAACCAGAATAGATATGGTAAATACAAGGGTAAAGAACAGAGGACAAACAGAAATAATACAGGGTAATAAAAGCAGGAAAGAGAGGACGATGAGATACACAAACCTATAGCTTGTGGAGAGACCAGATGACAGAAGAGGGATGCAAACACGACGAGGATGATGGGATATGAGACCCAGGCCAGATACTGCAGAGCCACATTCCCCTTCAGCTCTCCGTACATCCATTTATATGCTGACAGAGAAAAAAAAAAGAAAGGTTGAGAAAAGTTTCAATGTAGGACATTTTTTTATTTGCTCACATCTATGATACAACACGTCAAATTGGGTGTTGATTAAACTTAATGAATTATACTTACCGTAAAAAATTTACAGTATTTAGGTTTAATTAAGGCACAAATGTGTACCTTTGAGAGTACTTCCTTAGTGACAAGATGATGTATCCTTAGAGATACAATTTTTGTCATTTTCTAATGCATATACTGCATACCGTAACAATTATTATAAAGTTTGACTTGTATAACTTGTTCTGATTCTTCTTCTTATTCCTGATTATTTGGAGCCTACCACAATTATGTGTATTACGGTATAAGTATTGTGAATGCATTAACAATACATTTATTATTTGATTTTGGCATTACAATTGGCAAGAGAATTGTCCTTATGAGATAGCTCTGTCTCTGTTCCCAGTATCAGTAATTGGCTCTCTGAGGTGATGTCCTCCCTTCAGCTCCAAAGAATAGATTTTCTCAGAATTGGCAGTTACACTAAATCAGAGACGCTCACAGCAAGTTGGCCAGCGATGACCTTTGATTTGGGCCACCACGCCATATTACAAGTGGGGGACTTGTTTTTTGCATTTAAATGTAGAGAATACAAGTGAACTTGATTAAAATAAAACCTTTCAAAGGGATAATTCACCCTGAAATGAAAACTGTCATTGTTTAGTCAGCCTGGAAAAGGTTTGGGAATCATTTCTCACTATTAACTAACTATTAACTACAACTTTTGCTTCAATAAACTCCCAATTTGCTGCTTATTAATAGTGAGGTAGTTGTTACATTTAGGTATGGGGCAGGATTAACAGATCTAGAATATGGTCTTGCAGAATAAGGCATTAATATGTGCTTTGTAAGTACTAATAAACAGTCAATTTGGTAGTAAAATGCATGTTAAATAAGCAGCTAGTGAATAGTGAGAATTGGTCCCTAACTAAAGTGTTATCATTTAAAAAAAAATACTATGGAAGTCAATGGCTCCCAGGAACTCTTTGGTTACACACATTCTTCAAAATATCTACTCTTGTGGTCAACAGAAGACAGAAACTTGTGCAAGTTTGGAACAACTTGAGGGTTAGTAAATGAAGTCAGAATTTTCATTTTTGGGTGAACTATTCCTTTAATATAATAAAGTTACATGTTTGATATATACAGACATATACAGGTGCATCTCAAAAAATTAGAATATTGTGAAAGTTTTTTTTTTTTTTTGGTAACAATTCAAAAAGTGAAACTTTCATATATTCTAGATTCATTACATGTAAAGTAAAGAGCTTACAGCTCATGAAAGTCAAAAATCCAGTATCTACAAATATTAGAATATTTCCTAAGATGAATCAAAAAAAGGATTTGCAAAACAGAAAAGTTCAAGTTCTTTAAAAGTATGTTCATTTATGCACTTAATTCTTGGTTGGGGCTCCTTTAGCACAAATTCCAGCATCAGTGAGGTGTAGCATGGAAGCGATCAGCCTGTGGCACTCCTGAGGCACTATTGAGCCTTCAGCTCATCTGTATTGTTGAATCCACTGTTTCTCATCTTTCTCTTGAAAAAATCCCATAGATTCCATATGGGGTTCAGGTCAGGCAAAATCTCCTGGTAGACGGCTGCATTGACTTTGGACTTGATAAAACACAATGGACCAACACCAGCAGACGTCACAGCACCCCAAATCATCACTGACTTCGGAAACTTCACACTGGACTTCAAGCAGCTTGGATTCTGTGCCTCTCCAGTCTTCCTCCAGACTCCAGACCTTGATTTCCAAACGAAATGCAAAATTTACTTTTATCTGAAAAGAGGACTTTGGACCACTGAGCAACAGTCCAGATCTTTTTCTCTTTAGCCCAGGTAAGATGCTTCCGACGTTGTTTCCGTTTCTGAAGTGGCTTGGTAGCCCTTTTCCTGAAGATGTCTGAGCGTGGTGACTCTTGATGCACTGACTCCAGCTTCAGTCCACTCCTTATGAAGCTCTCCCAAGTCTTTGAATCGGCTTTGCTTGACAGTATTCTCAAGCTTGCGGTCATCCCTGTTGCTTGTGCACCTTTTCCTACCCAATTTCTTCCTTCCAGTCAACTTTTCATTTAATATGCTTTGATACAGCACTCTGTGAACAGCCACACCTTTCAGTAATGACCCTTGTGACTTACCCTCTTTGTGGAGGGCGTCAATGTTCGTCTTCTGGACCATTGCCAAGTCAGCAGTCTTCCCCATTATTGTGGTTTCAAAGAACAAGAGATACCCAGAATTTATACTGTAGGGATGGTCATTTATTGAAACTCAAATGTAAATATTCTAATATTTTGAGATACTGGATTTTTGACTTTCATGAGCTGTAAGCTCTAATCATCAAAATTAAAACAAAAAAACTTTTGAAATGTTTTACTTTACATGTAATGAATCTAAAATATATGAAAGTTTCACTTTTTGAAACATGTTACAAGAAAAAACTTTCACGATATTCAAATTTTTTGAGATGCACCTGTATAGACAAGGTTTTTTGCATTCAGTTTTATCTGATGTGTTTCATAAACAGATGTTATTACTCTTTTTCCCCATTTGTGATGCTATGTTATTTGAAAATGAGAAAAATATTAAATACACATTAATTATATAAATTTGATTAAATTTTTTAAAAAATCATTTTAATTCTAAAACTTAGTCCAAATTCTATTCCTGGCTGCTGTTCAGTATTTCCACCTTTGCTAAAAAGAATAATACTAGAAACAGCTACTGTGTATACCACTGCACAGATGCCACCATCCATAGAAGCCAACTATTAATATCAGTTTACATATCAGAGAATATACACTATTATTATTTTCAAAAGTTTGGGTTTGGTAACAATTTTTTTATGTTTTTGAAAAGTCTCACCCAGGCTGTATTTATTGAAAAAAATGCAGTAAAAACGGTAATATTGTGAAATTTCATTACAATTTGAAATATATTTTTAAAATAAAATTAATTCCTTTGATGACAAAGCTGAATTTTGTCATCACATACAAAACATGTGTACGCTGTTCTGTGTCAGCTGTGCCACACGGATACATTTTCTTCGTTTATTTACGCTTTGATTTGAATGAAAACAGTGTATCTGTGTGGTGAGGCTGACACGGAACAGCATACGCAGTTTGCGTCCAGCGGATATTCTCCAAAATGTCGCTACGGTGATGAGGACAAGACGAATTGTTGAATAAAGTCATAAGTTTTTTTTTCTTTGCATACAAAAAGTATTCTTGTGGCTTCATAACATTCAGGTTGAACCACTGATGGCAGATGGACTATTTTGTCGATGTCTTTCATACTTTTCTGGACCTTGACAGTGTTATTCACTTGGCAGTCAATGGGACAGTCACAAGCCTCCCGGTTTTCATCCAAAATATCTTAAATTGTGTTCCGAAGATGAACGAAGCTTTTACAGGATTGGAACGACATGGGAGTAAGTGATTAATGACAAAATTTTCATTTTGGGGTGGAGTAACCCTTTAAGATATTTTTGATGAAATCCGAGAGCTCTCTGACCCTCCATAGATAGCAACGCAACTGGAATGTTCCCAGGCCCAGAAACATAGCAAGGACATTGGTAAAATAGTCCATGTGACATCAGGGGTTTCAACCGTAATTCTACGAAGCCACGAGAATACTCCAAGTTACCATCCTCCGCCATAACCAAGAGTACCACAATGCATGCTGCTGACGTATGGTAACTTGGAGTAGAAGAATTGTTGAATAAAGTCATTATTTTTGTTTTCTTTCCGCACAAAAAGTATCCTCGTAGGTTTGTAAAATTACGGTTAAACCACTGATGTCACATGGACTATTTTACCGATGCTACGTTTCTGGACCTGGGAATATTTCAGTTACATTGCTATCTATGGAGGGTCAGAAAGCTCTCGGATTTCATCAAAAATATCTTAATTTGTGTTCCGAAGATGAACGAAGGTCTTATGGGTTCGGAACGACATGAGGATGAGCAATTAATGCCAGAATTTTTATTTTTGGGTGAACTATCTCTTTAATAAGGTTTGAATTGTTGACATTAGTTCATTAGTACTAGACATTAGTACTTCTAAAGCATTTATCTTAATGTTAATTTAAATATTTACTAACACATATTAAAATCAAAAGTTGCATCTGCTAATATTCTTTAATGGACCTAAGTTACCATGAACGAACAATAAACAGTTGTAACAAATAGACTGCTCATTGTTAATGTTAGTCAGTGCGCTAACTAGGGGTGTGCGATATGACGATTTTTGATCGTGGACGATAAAAATGTCTCCACGATCTGCTTTTGAAGAAATATCGTAGTATCGTGCTACAGTGCACATTCTGGCGCCTCCGTACAACACGACATACAGCGGTAGACAGGACACTGCACTTATTCGCGATCGCAAAAGTACATTATTTGCATACAAGCCTTTCTGGTTAAATGTTTCATTCGCGCATACACCCGAAGCGCGCGCACTAAAAAGCCTGTTAAACAGCGCCTGATTACTGAACTAAGTTATCTTTTGCGCTAATACTGTCAAAACACACAAGGTTTACATATAGACTCAGTTGGTTATGTCTAAAATGAAAGTAAACAGTTCAGAGAAAAACGGATATGTGCCTGTATTTTAGATGCGTGCAGGTCTTAAAGGGACAGTATTAAATATGCAGCCGACTGTCATTAAAGGGATAGTTCACCCTAAAATTTAATTTCTGTTATTATTTACTCACTCACATGTTGTCCCAACCTGTATTAATTTCTTTCTTGTGCTGAACACAAAAGAAGGTATTTTGAAGAATGTGGGTAAACAAACAGTTGCTGGTCCACATTGAATTTGATAGTAGCAAAAAATCATGCAGAAGTCACTGTGGACCAGCAACTGTTTGGTTTTCCACGTTCTTCAAAATAGCATTTAGGTTCAGCAGAAGAAAGAAACTCACTCAGGTTTAAAACTACTTTTGAGTAAATGATGGTATAAATATAAAACACTATGACAGAATTGAGAGACAGATGACAGAATTTTTTATTTTTGGGTGAACTATTCCTTTAAATGTTAATAAAACAGCAAAAAGCAAAGAGAAAAATCACTCACTACTCTTGACTGAAAAACTTCAATACAGTTGCTTTAGGAATCAGTCTATATAGTTATTTTTATATTTGTTCATTCAAATTCTTGAATGCTCCTGCTAAATACACCTATTGTACCTGAAAATAAAACACTGTTTGTTTTATTTGTATATTATGTGTATTTGTAATGTGTATCTTTGTTCTTATTTTTAATAAGAAAGATAAAATAATAACAAAGATTTTTATCTTTGCCCACTTTGGCCTAAATATCTGCTGTTCTTTTTTTTTTCTTTTTTTTTTTTGAAAGGCTTCGTCTTGATAATAGAGAAATTAGTTTGGCTGTAATGCTCAGACAACTTGCAAAATAGTAAAACCAACATGACAAAGAATCGTGATAAAATCGTGAATCGTGATATTTCTAAAAAAAAATCGTGATATATTTTTTCCATATCGCCCACCCCTAGCGCTAACTAACACTAACTAATGGAACCCTACTATAAAGTGTTGTCTAAATAAATAGTAGAATAATATTTGAACATTAAGGCCACAACTATTTCAGAATACAAGAGAGCATCTCATACCTTTTTGCTTAAATATAAACAGGCTTTAAGTGTCACCAACTCTACCGTCTACCTTGTAGGCTCTTGGCACTGGCATAGTCCATGCTCCAGCTAACCAGAGCCATAGTGAGACCTAAAAGAACCAGGAAGATCCAGTCCTCGCCCAACTTTGTCACAATATACCTCTGGATCCGGGCCAGGCAGTCTGCAATGCAAACACATTCTAACGGCTATTCACTTTAGACCAGTGCACTTGATTTCTAAGTAAACAGAATGGGTTTTCATTAGCCACTCACCCTGGCATTTGGAATAGGGGCGTGGCTTCTTTATAGAGGAGGAGGGGCTTAAACCTGGTGCCATGGGCCCTGCATCCAGGCTGGTATGATGTGCTCGGCTGTGGCCTCTCCTGGTTGCCTTGGCATTGCCGGCATGCCTCTTCCATTGCCTTTCAGTCAACAGACGTGTGGCCTCCCATCTGGCAATATTACCCAGCTGCTCCCGATATTCCCCATACAGCTGAAAAAGACAGAATGCGGGTTTCTACCAGGAACAGAAATGACCACGACACCCGATCATTGATCAGCAGAGAGAAGAAAATCAATGGAAGGAAAATCTGCAGTGAACAAAGCAAATATGGGGAAAAAGTCACTCTTGATGATGTGGAAAACTGCAACTTAATGGTAGAAAATCCTTTGATTTCAAAACTCTCAGAGTGCACAATGGTTCAGTGTGATTGTGTGCATGTGAATACTTGCGGAAGTAGGACCGTGAAGGGAATCAATGTAAGTGTGTGTGGTGGTGAGTAACAGTCATTTATATATGTCAGACAGAAATAGTCATGCTGTCTAACAGGGCAGAATGGAAAAAGCGCTCCCCCGAGATACTCTCAATCATACGTATAGTACACGCACATGCACAAGATTCAGCCGAAAATGTAGTACTCAAAGTTCCCAACTATACTGCATCAACTTAAAAAAGCCAAACACCCCAAAAGAAAGAAAGAACAGATTAAGGTCGCCATGAATTGGAAATTGCAACCGTCTTATCTTCTCTATTGTGATTTATATTTGAGCGGCTTATTGGATGGCAAAACAACATGGGGCAGTACTTGATTTAGTCCATCGGGATTTGCTTAGATCGTGGGGATCGATTAGAAGGGGGAGCTGCAAACTAAATGGAGGCCATATTTGATTTCTTGGTGAGCTACACGAGTACACAAATGCAAAAATAATGGGCTGTCCGTCAGGATAGACCACACACTGGATTTTGGCCAGGAAAGGAGGAAGTGATCCACCAAGACATTCTTCACCTTCCTTCCATTACACCCAATACACACGCCTACACACAAACATTCCTGAGCCACACAGACCCCACATGGTGCAAGACTGGAGGGATCAGATTCAGCCCCCTCATGCCCACTCAAAAACAAGAAATGATCAATATAATGTATATACACAATTCAAAATACTTGAGTATTTATTTAAAACAACTGGAATAAATTATAAATTATCTAAAAAATGTGCATGCATGCATAAATAAACAACTAAAATAAATAAATAAGAAAGATTTAAAATAGATAAATAAAAATGTTTGGGGGCATTTATCCTATCACAAATTCTTTTTCCCAACAAAGTACATAAACAACTGTGTTTTTGGTAGCTTTATACATAAAAAAAAAAAAACAATTTCAGTACAGAACTCAATCAACTAAACTATTATAATATCATTCAGACTTGATGAGTGAGACTTATACCAATAAATTAAAACATTTAAAACAGTGCAGTACGAGCAGTGTGAAAATCTACTTTAGGTTTGTTTTCCAAATGCAGAGCCCAATAACAATTTTTGAACTTTTCGGAAGTTCATATTAAATTATAATCCAGAATTTATATCCATTTCAACACAGCTAATTAGCATAAAGTTATTCTCTTTCACTAATAATGGACATTTTTTAATTAATTCATTCATGAACAATTGTTAAACAGTAGATTTGTTAATTACTTCTTAATGACTGCATTTAGAATTAATTTAGAGTTTATTAATTAGAATTAAAGTGAACAAGAATGCTGAATTCTATGGCATGCATTCATAATAGAGACAAACCCACCTCATGTGTAGCTGCAGTCTTGAACATACTGTATACAGATTTTACATTCTTCCACAGAGCATCTCATACTATGAGACATCCAGCTATACAACAGCATTTATACACTGCATTTGAATATTGGCGCGCGCGCACACACACAATCGAATACCCTCGAATGACCAATTTAACAAAAACCCTGAGAATAAGAAGACTTTCAGTTTTTTAATTCTTTTCTCATCTATCACGTTATCGTGATAAGATAGCAGAGTTTGTATCAGATAGAGAGAAGACCCAAGGTTGTTTCTATCATCGTCTCTTCAATTTTCTGAAGTCAGTACACTGATTCAGGTTGACAGCGTGAGAGAGACTGTTCTGTAACAGAAAAACATTTACTTTATAACAACGTATTCTCTCTCTTTCTCTCTCAAACACCTGTTTTCCTCGTTTAACTGATTTCCACAGCGCGGGCTTTACTTTACAACCATGGCCTAAAACTCACAGGGCCTGACCCCACAGCTCAGTTCTGAAAGATCAGACAATCTTCTCTGAAGAACTGAAATCAATCAACAAATTATAAGATTAAGAATAAGACCAAAAATATACTATCCAACACGTTATTCTGAGAGAAAAAAGGCTCAAAGACAAGAAAGAGCAAGAGAGAGGAAGACAGACAGAGCTGAGAGAGTGAAAGTTGCTAACAGACATAAGCACTGAAGGACATAGTGACTTTGAGAGTTAATTAAAAACAGAAATATAATGGTCAGTGTGTATAAGTGTGTGTGTAAGTATAATAATACAATCTGACCCATTTACTGACAGACTGATCAGGAGA
Organism: Tor tambroides; assembly: GCA_021397915.2. Classification (NCBI taxonomy): domain Eukaryota; kingdom Metazoa; phylum Chordata; class Actinopteri; order Cypriniformes; family Cyprinidae; genus Tor; species Tor tambroides. The sequence goes on from JAFVLL020000470.1 coordinate 84,735, forward strand.
TCAAGAAAGACTGATCATATCTTTTTCTAAAAAAAAAGAAAAAAAAAAAGCATAAACTTAATATCAAATGTAATTATATTAATAAAACAATATTAATACTATCAAATAATGGATATGAATAATTAATATGAAATCTTATGTAATAACACAAATTATGTAATGTTGACATTTATATTCAGTATTAGTAGTTGACAATGAGCAACTAAACTCTCATATTTTCATAAGTGTTGCTTTTTTTAAGCAGTAAATTTATAAGTGAAAATACTAAGAAAAAAGTATCTAATAATAATAAAATAAATAAATTTCTAAACAATGTTAGAATATAGACTGACCTCCGTCCCAAGATTTCCACAAAAAAGTTATAGAATAGAACATTATCAACATCCATTAATCCCAGTGAATGAAATCCTGTACAGTATAGTAAGTTACCAAAATGTTTACATCTAGAAAAAAATACAAATATTATAATATTTAATCTCACCAGAATCTGGTCTAAATTCAAAACAGTCTCAAAAGTGTTGATGGGTTCCCTTATCATCGTGCTATTTCTCCTCTGTCAGTCTTTGTCTCTCTTTCTTTTCGTCTGCTATGTACCTATGTGCCTCCTCTCCTTCTCCTTTTAACCTTCACAAAATATTCAGATATTAGTAACAGTATCCGCCTTATAGGGGGTGCCCTGTAGGTTAACATCTAAGTAAACTACATTACCCATAATGCAGTGCACTTCATTTACAGACTGCGGTTGACAGTGGGCTGTCAGCAGCTGTTAATTCACAGGACTGTGGCTTCCTAATCCTGTCTGGCGGTCAGCTGAAGTCCACTGCAGGTATCTGGATGTGAACACGTTTTCTGCGTCATTTCATTTATTGTCGGCTGTGCTTAAATTGAATTCAGTTCAGCATTAATGGTGTTGATTGATGTCAGCTCTGTGACAAAGTGACATCACCACATTCACCTCTACACTGTCCATTCATTAAAAGTGGCAAAATCTCAAAATAAAAATAGAAAATGACTATGAAAGAATGTTTTAATAAACACTAAAAAAATAATATAAGCATGCCCATCTTTGAAAGTACATAAACTACTGATTAGTTAAGCATTTTCTACTCATCAATAATTAAGTTTATTAATAAGTGTTAACCAAGAAAAACAGGACACAACCTTAAGAAAAAAAAAGTTGGTAAACAAACTTGTTTGAATTTGGATATTTCAGCAGTCTGTAGTTCACAAGACCCCAGGAATATGCTAATTCATCCTCAACACATTATTATTTGCATTTCTGCCCAATAATGAAGTGAAAGTTCAAACGCAACAACCCTTTTATCTCCTGCACACTTCCTCCACTCTCTCCATTTGACTCTCAGTCTGTTCATTGCTGTCAATCAGCAGTCAGACTCCCAGAGGCCTCTGTGCTAAAGAAGAGGTCATCCGCAGCTGCCTGACCTGGAAGTGAAATCACTTAAGTGTGACCATTAAAAACAACACGCGGTGCTGTTTAACATTAGTATGAGCAAACACTGCTGTAAACGAATACATCGGTCATCTAAGACCAGACACCATCATCAGTTTTTCCATCATGGTGGAAACTTTCCATTGACTTCTTTTGTTTCACACCAAGCAAATTATAATTTCCATCATTCAACTGTAAACCTGACACTCACAGAAACCATTCAGCATTTTTAGGGATAGTTTGCTCAGCAATGAAAATTATATCATGATTTACTCACCCTCATTTGTTCCAATCCCCTATGACTTACTCTTTTCTTCTGTAGAACATAAGTGATTTTTGTCTACACAATGAAAATCAATGTTGTCCAATGTCTTTTGTGCTCCACAGAAGAAAGCCATACAGGTTGGGACTGATATGATGAACTATCCCTTCATTCCCTCATAAAAGGGACAGATCCCCTAAAATAATTAAATTAGACAGCGGCTATTTGCAGTAAGTGTAAATAGCAATAGATGCTATTTACACTAAGTGAAAATAGTGATAGATGCTATTTACAATGAGTGCAAATAGCAATGACTTCTATTTACACTGTGTGAAAATAGCAGCACTTTCTTAGCTATATGCTATTTACACAGTGTAAATAGCGATAGATTCTATTTACACTATGTAAAAATAGCAGTATTTTCTTAGCATTTTCTTAGTATTTTCTTTATACTACTTAGTGCAAATAGTGGCAGATATCTGCACCTTATTATTGTAATACATTATAAAACAGAACACCATAATAACGTATTGAGTGTAAATTATCATTTTTATTAAAATTATTAATTGGAAGCCACCTTATTGGTACAATAAAGCCCTCCCTACACCTACTCATAACCCTACCCAATAAACACCTGTGTGAAACTTTATATCCACTTTTCGAATATTTCCTTCATTTTTTTTGAAAATAAATGCCTTTATGTAATGTGAAAAGGGAGAAAAACAAGTATTCGAACTCGGGTCGATCGCATCAAACTTTACCACTACACGCTTTTGCTGCTGCTATTGTTAATCAGGCGTCTTTTGTAATGTTGTCTAGCCCAACCCCATGGTAGTGGGCGGAGTTAGTGTAAATAGCCTCTGCCAACAAGGCAGGTTGTTTGCACTTAGTGTAAATAGACACTCCGTTTAAATTATGCCATCATTTACTCACATCAAAACTTTATGACTTTCTTCTGTGAAATACAAAAGAAAAAATTTTGAGAAATGGCAATAGCACTTATTTTACAGTCCTGTTTCGCATGTACATACTATGTACTTATAATAGAAATTATAATAACTGGGTAATTACTAACCTTGAATCTACCTCTAAACCTAATCTTAACCATGTAGTTACTTTGTATTACCAGTACTTTTTTAGATAAGTACACATTAGGGATGTCACAATTCTCAATATAACATTGAACTGTTTGGTATGACATCTATGGTTCAATACTCGCTTACGTATTGAATTTCTGCATTCAAATAACTAATAAATTCAAAGCATTTTATTTCTTTCCGAATTGGCTGTGTGTGTGTGTGTGTGTGTGTGTGCCTGCGAGTTTACGCGCTGAGAAGAGCAAACACCTCCCCTTTATTGTCTTTATGTTTCATCATTCAAAACATTTCTATCTTCTTTTTACTCAGCTACAGCGATAGCTGGATGACTTTGTCCTTATTAGGGATTTCCTGGAACATCATGAGTTCTATTACTTCTGTGATGCATATGTGAAGTTTCTGTCCCAAGGGCGCCCTCTGGCATCCAGTATGAATGAATTAGACGTTACATGTTTTTATAGCGCTCCATAATGTCGAATTCATTGGCAAGCTGGGTAAAAATAGGAAAAACAATACTTCTCAAAAAAAAATTTAAGCAGACATAATAATCCATGTCTTTTTCAGGTGTACAGAAGTGTACAGGAGTTGTGTGTTGTTAATTTGCTTTTAAAAATTGCTAAGCCATCAGAATCAAACCAAACCAAAAAACGTGGTTAAAAACAGAGGTATTGAACCGTGGGCTAACTGTATTGTTGCATCTCTAGTACTCTGGTAAAATCAAATGCAACCGGAATGTCTCAGTAACCAAAAACATCTGGTTGCCAAAATTATTCAAAACATCTCCTTTTGTGTTCTGCAGGCTTGGAACAGCATGAGAGTGAGTATAAAAAAAAACTGAATTATTATTTTTAGGTGAATTATCCCTTTAAACGGTTAGTTCATCCAAAAATGAAAAATCTGTCATTAATTTCTCATCCTCATGGCGTTCCAAACCAGTAAGACCTTCGTTCATCTTCGGAAAACAAATTAAGATATTTTTGATGAAATCCGAGAGCTCCCTGACCCCGTGTAGACAGCAACGCAACTGACACGTTCAAAGCCCAGAAAGGTAGTAAAGACATTGTTAAAGTAGTCCATGTGACATCAGTGGTTCAACTAATTTTCTGAAGCTACGAGAATACTTTTCGTGCACAAAGAAAACAAAAATAACGACTTAATTCAACAACAACTTCCATTCCGTGTCAGTTTTTGACACGCGTTCACGAGAGTACCACAACATATGCGTGTGGTACTGTTGACACAGGAGCCGGCGTTCTGACGTAGAACCCGGATGCGCTGTGCCTTGTTTACAAGCAGAGGAAGAAAGACACATGCTGTATATAAAACAGCCTTCATACACATCTGAAGATTTTGAAAGATAGGATGACTTGCAATTTTTTGCCCAGCCCTACTTATTTGAACCAGAATATACAGATGATGAATTAAGAGAGATGGACGTTCTACGTCAGAATGCCGGCTCCTGCATCAGCATGCGTTATCAACTGACATGGAAGAAAAGAAATGGTTGAATAAAGTCTTTATTTTTGTTTTCTTTGCACACAAAAAGTATTCTTGTAGCTTCATAACAGTACGGTTGAACCACTGATGTTACACAGACTATTTTAATGATGTCCTTACTACCTTTCTGGGCCTTCAACATGGTAGTTACGTTGCTGTCTACACAGGGTCAGAAAGCTCTCAAATTTCATTAAAAATAGCATAATTTGTCTTCAGTCTTACAGGTTTGGAATGACTTAACGACAGAATTTTTATTTTTGTGTAAACTATCCCTTTAAGCTGGCAAATTCTAAACACACACACACACATTTGTAATAATATATTGACTGAAAAACACTCTTTCAGCAGCAACAGAATAACAACAGTGTAATAAATCTGATTATGAAGAGGAAATCATTCACTTGAAGCCTATAAGGCTACTGATCAAGTTTTTCTCTGACTGGATCATTTTCCCTATAGGAATCTCCTGCGTGTGCGAGACAGACAGAAAGGGGACGGCAGGGGCAGTAATGCATTTATGCATAAAATTTACAAAGGTTAAAAAAAGCTCCCGGCCCTGGCGATCTTCCCATATTGTGCGGCAAGAGAGGAAAATCGATGTGGGAACTCGCGAGCGAGAGAAGAGAGGAAGACAGGTGGAGAAATGGAAGGTTGAGGGGAGCCTGTGTGTGGGAACTTAACGACTTGTGACAGTGCAAAACTGACAGCTAAAGAATTGACACTCTTTCGCCCCCTCGTCTCACTTTCTCATGCACCAAATTTACGACTATTCTCTCGCGCTTTCTTTTGACACTTGACCTTTTGTGTTCAATCTATTTCCTTTTGCTTTAATACAATCTTTGGGCCTTCCTAATAAGCTGTCCAATAGAACCAAACGCTAACAAATAGCTCAATGCACCTGACCAGCTGACCATACGTTCCTCTTGGCCGTATAGCGGCCATCGAGAGCAGCAGGGCCAGGCGTATATTTAACCTGCATGCTCAGGTTTCTGCTAGCGTATAGCAACAGAGATGTAGTGCGTAGGTTAGCACGAATACGCACAAATCACGAGGTTTGGTCCACACATCTGCTTAGTTCAGCAAGTCTACGACACTGCAAATAATCCTCAAAGGCATTCAAGGTGTTTTATAGAACTTTCAGAAACCTGAGACTTTTTCCACTCCAAATGATGCCAGTAAACAAATTTCGGACCGAAAATGCTGCAACGGGAAGCTGCCTGAAGTAATCATAAAACGACTGACAAGCATTAAAAAAGCAAGGAGGTGGAAAGCAGAACACGCAAACATGGTTCTCTCCCAAGAAGCATCTGATAAATCCATCGTATTGACTCTAATGCAAGTTCACGAGAAAGATCGTCTTTAATCAGCAGGGTGTTGACACAGGTTACGATAATTCTCATACCTATTCATGAGTTGTGCTAGAACAGCCCAGTGAGCTCCATGTGTGTCGCCACCACTAAGAATAGAATGGAAAATCAATTAAAGCCCAGGCTAGTGAAGTGAAAGACTTTGAGACCCATTATTTAAAGAGTCATATTTTGGGCAGACAAGCGTTTCTAGGTTAGAACAGACCAGACTGACCATGACAAACCTCAGCAAGCCACCCACCAAAAGCAAGACAGCGAAACGCCTCGGCGTAAGACAACAAAACAACGGGAGAGAGAAAGAGGCACAGAAAGACAGTGACTGACCAGGGTTTGCTGGTATCTCAGAGCTTTCCTTTGCGACGCATCGGCAGCCATCGACACGCTCGCACTGAGCCAAAAATAAACACACACAGTCTCACTCCTGTGTTACAGCATATGAAACACATACACTCACCGACTCTTACCCGTTTATTCAGTTACACACACCACCCCGCTCAAAGCGCGAGATACACACGCTGTCTCACTCTTATGTTACAGTACCCGCAACACACACTTGCGAGAAAAATGCTGAGACGTGTGATTCTTCAATTAGATACACTGGAACACACCATCCACAAACTGGCAAAGAGACGGCCTACCTGTAATACACTGGACCAACAACACTTCTGGAGGCGCAGAGAACGCAAACACATCACAAACATGCAGATATTCCCAACCCTTTCAAAACATTACCATGGTATCCATAGTTTCTGTCCAATACATGTATATTGGCAAATCTGGTATATTGGCAAGCCGGAAACACAAAGGTCAGGGTTCTCAATCATTTTGAGCTATGAGTTTCCAGACTTTTTCCTATGCTAGAGTACGGAATAAGGATATTAAATTATTTAGAGTTAAGAGATTCGTAAGAAATTTCCATGAAATGTTAATGTTTTAATAATTTTCAAAACATTTCCAGGACCTAAAATCACTATTTTGGAACTCCTTTTTACCTGATATATTCCATAACCGTGGAATGGTACATCTTAAATGAACTGAAATTCTATTTGGAATTATAGAAATATTCTGGGAAACTTTTAATATTCTGGGTTCCCACACTTTCTAAGAATTATTTTTTATTATGTTTACAGTGATTTGTGACAAATGGATAGCATTTTTAATAAATTAAATTAACAGAGATTGGGAGAAATACTATTAAAACTTACATAACTTTCTTTAACTTACATTATACGTTTTTAATAATTTCAATTTTATGAATTTTGAAGAATCATAACTTTTGAAATTTCCAAAACAAACAAACACTAATTGCACTATAAATAACTTTGGATAAAAGTGTGAAAATTACCTGAAGTTCATAAAATATGAATATAAAAATAATGGTAACACTTCACAATAAGGTCCCAATTCTGAACTCTTTAACAATGAGCAATACTTTTATAACAGTATTTAATCATCTTTATTAACATTAGTTAATAAAAATACAACTGCTCATTGTACATTCATGTTAGTGCAGGTCTATTAAATAATATTAACAAATACAACTTTCGAATTTAATAATGTATTAGTAAATGTTAAAATCACCATTAACGAAGATTAATGAATGCTTCAAAAGTATTTGACATCGTTAGCTCATATTAACTGACGTGAACTAACGTTAAAAATCAGAGCCTTTCTGTAAAGTGTTACTCAAATATTTTTACATATCAAATTCTAAGATTATTTCTACCTAATAAAAGACTTCAGAATTAAGAAAATGTGATTAATTCACACAACTTTCCCAGTGCTCTAAAACACACTTTTGAAATACTCTAATATCCCTAGGTATTTCAGAACTAGGTATAGAAATATTAACAGATTTCGGTCATAGTTTTGCAAGGTTAGCAATACCTTGCGTCTACTGTATTTTGGTTATGTTTACCATGGTTAATTCTTGTTAGGTGACCATTCCTTTTATCTACACATTCTGTAGTCAACATGAAATGTATGATTCAAATCCTAAAACAAGCACTGTCAGGATATAGTAAATAAAAAAGGATCAATTTTATGAAGAGGGCAAGAAAAACCACTACGCAGTGTAATGTAGTGAATAAAAACACAGACACAAACAGAGAGCTGGCGGAGAGAGTGACTGAAACAGATGAGCCCAAATGAGCGTACTTGTGTTCTGTGTTAAATAGATAATACAGGACCAGATTTGCTTGTCTGTTCTTAGCTGCGGCACATGGCTAATCGCCGCCTCATCTCACATTAACGACATCCCCACTCTCAGCCGTTACTAGCGGCAACATGCCTCCCCATCTATCTGCGGGCCTGAACCCCTCCCAGCTGGATTTCCGTTTTACTTCCACCTCTTCTTGTTTTTGTTCCTTCTGGCGAGCACGGGTGTTTTTTGACAGGACACCACCCCCTCGGGGGCACCCGTGTAACATGATGAGTGAGTATGCGTTTTGGAAGGAGCTAGCAAGGGGGGGATGGGCAACGTGACCCAGTACAACAGCGTTCGATGCAACAGCGAGGAAACTCAGATGCCCCGCACGGTCTTAAAATACAACACACTCTTGCTGTGATTCAACCACTACTCTGATTAACGGGCTGATGAATCTATAAACTCTCTGCCAACTCATGGCTTCTAGAGTCCGAAATGTTTATAGGCATTACCCTAGAGAGACGTCCGGGTGAAGCATCCGCTGATCTGATGAGCTAAAAGTGCAGCAAAAACTCATATGCAATCTTTCGTGACTTCTGAAATACATTGTGTAGGTTGTTGCTTTTTATAGCACTAGGCCTGCCAATCAATTGGTCAGGATATACCTCGGTGGACAACTAAATAAAGCTTAAAGATAAATAAAGTGATTAAAGTAATCCTCCACGCATTTACATACATACCATCTGGGCCTTGCGGCGAAGGCTTCAGTGCTGGAGTCACGCTAACAGGTCAGATGGGTAGGTGTTACGGGATCGGTACAATGACGGCCGCTCCTGCAGCCGCGGCAGGACAGAGAAACCCGAGCACGTGGATAAAAATGCATCACCACGGAAGCCGAAGACAACTCTGAAAAACAGAGAGGGAGAGGGAGTGAGACATCTAATACTAAACAACTCAATACAGAGAATAACATCCAACATGGCTGACACTCAATTATAACCAACCAGACAATACACTCCAACTCAAACACACAACTATAGGAAGAAATCCACAACGCAAGTCAAAGGTCTTTGGAACAGTATTTCTTTAATAGATGGCAGGTTTTGCATTACAAAAGTACAAAAATGACAGTTTCCCTAAAGTTTCTTTAAGCACCCTTCATAGTTGGTTAGTACAGATGAAAAAGGCAGTGAATAACCATTTAATATCAAGTTTGCTAGGCACTGGTCTGGCAGGGACTGGATTATATAATATGTATCTGTGTCCATTGTTGGTTTTAATACCTTCATAGGGGAACTTTTAAACATTTGTTACCCCAACTAGAACCTGAAGGGCTGAATGTCACAATGCTTTCACCATTACAATTCTGAACACACATTCAAAACCAGGTGAACACAGCCTGAGAAATACATTGATTATCTATGAATACAGTTGGGGGAGTTGTTTAAAGTTTAAAGTTAGGTTGGTTTTGGAGAACGTACTGTAAATGTGCTGGCATTCTCTCGATGGAATGACTGCAGGATAAAAAAATACTTACAAACACAGTATAGCAAAACTTTGGGTCTGAAATTAACACATTTTCCTAGCATATAAATTTTCTGTTTCTTACTTTAGATATGTTTTTCTTTTTTTTTTATGACTGATGAAAATAACTAGCATTTCATCAAATAACCAGTCATTTATTTTTAATACATTTTTTCTAAATAATCATGGCACTTTTTCCCATTATGAAAGTTATCTTTTATAAATTATTTATCTGCACCAGCCCCTCGCTTTATATTTAGGATTTTAATGTTTGTTTAACATAAACCTATGCCCATATTATTCACCCAGTTCAAAGAAGCTTATTAGTTAAAATATCAAAATAAAACTCTACAAAGCAACAGTTGCTTTAAAGCAATTTCAGCATGAACAGTGTACATCTACATCAAATATTGTGGCATCTAAAACAGTAAAAATAAAATACAGTCAAATAAAAGTATCATGTGAGTGATAACCTACGGTAAAGGTGACAAGTGTGAAATGGATGCCATGGCAGTGTCAAAAGGTCAAAGGTATGACCTTTAACCTAAAGGTCATGCATACTGGATCAGGAAGACACATACACAGATGGAAAACAGCACACTCAAATTTACACTTTACATTCCCAGGAGGAATAACGTTGTGTGTGCAGAACAGGAAGACTGTGTCTATACCCTGGAACCTCCAAAGGACACAAGGTGAGCCGATGAAGTACAAAAGCTCTGTATCGCCACCTGCAGGCTTTTCATTTAAACAGCATACTTTCAGTCTGTAACCTGCATTGGTTGGCACGCAGAATGTTTGAAGTGAAAAGTAATGTGCAAGAGTAAAAGAAATATGCATATGTACAGGCATAATTATGAATTATGATATATACATTTCATTTTGACAATACTCCACACTGAAAATGAGTGGAAACACCATTTGGAATGCAACTGGAATCGTTTTGGAATTGCACAAATATCTGTAGAATGGTCAAGTGTATTGATATGCATCTTAGTAATGTTTTAACTATTATATGCCAACCAAAATGGAGAAATAGTTTAACTTTTAACTTTGAGTCAGGAAGCCCTATTAAAGTTCAATAAAGCTGCCATGGTGAATACAGGGTTACTAAAGAAAATTAACAGATGTCATGCCACAGTACTTACAAAAAACATTAATTTAAAGTTATACTGATGTTGATACGATGCATGCAAAGCTGCAATGATGAAACCAAAGATAAAGTAAGAGCAGATCCGCTCTGCTCCAATCCAGTGAGTGAAATGGTATGGAGGGGTTTAGTGTAGTACTGGCACAATGTTACTATGCATGTGTATGCATACAACTGTGTATGTGTGACAGCTGCTCTGAATATACCAACAAGTTTATGGGTTGGCTATAAAAAGGCTCCACATTTACAAAACATGAATTACTGAGAAAAAAAAACTGTACAAAGTAAATCGAAAACAAACAAATAAAAATAAATCTGATAAAACAAAAGACTGATAAAATGTTGGTTTTGGTTAAAAAAGGGTAATTCTGTGGCATTTTATACAGCTGTTGAACAAAAAAAAAAAAAATTTGGAATAAAAAAATATATTTAATTTGGGGTTATTTTTAACCCCAATCTTCCCCTATAAATCACAAAAACAACAAATGGATTTTTTTCACAAATTTCTCACAAATGGCATCTTCACTCTTAGCAATTTCATTGGTTAAAAAAAGAGCAAGGCAAAAAAATAAATAAATTAAAAAAAAAAGAAGAATTTTCTAAGTGCATCCAAAAGAAAATTAATGCAATACATGCAAAAAAAAAAGAACAACAACTCTAAGCTAAAAACTGATCTGTCTTGGCAAATCGATTGTAAATAATGCACACACGCATCCTAATGAACCTGTCATTGTGCTGAGGAATGTGAAACAGATGACACATGGAATGTAAGTAGATTTACATGACTCTGTGTGTTGTGTGCTGAGCGTACAGCTGGTGATGGATGTACACACGTGCGCTGAGCTCCTGCTACTGCTTCAAAATCAGTTCTGAGGGCAGTGTGTTCTGCGTGTGCTTCGTGCCTGGGGAGTGTGTGTGTGTGTGTGTGTCTAGTTGTTGGGGTAGTACTTAGGGAAGAGGTAGAGGTCTTTACAGAGGGAACTGGTGAACTCGGACATCTCTTTACAGCGATGATGGGCTGAACCAGGTGCGTATCCCTCTCTGCTTTTAATTCGACCGTTGACCTGTAAAAAAAACAACAGAGAGAGCAAAATACATTTTAACCATATTAAACCTACTTTATCAGCTTTTATATGAAACTATTTTTTATTATATTTGAAATAATTATATTTTTGGCCTCTAAATTATCAACACAATCAAACTTTGCTGAAAACACTGTTGCACAATCTTCTACATGCCTTCTGTCATCTGAATGATAATTTATACTTTTTAGCAAGTAAAAGGCCTTTAAGTATAATTCATCACTCTTCAGGTCACGGAAACTTAGATTTCCTTTGTTACACACATAAAAACAAACTTTTAGATTTTCTCTCAATGTTTAATTAACTGTTCAATGTCAAAAGTTGTGAATAAGGTCAAATTTATAAAACACTTTATCATAAAAATCTGATTTTGCATGGATATCAATGAATTCAATATCAATGTGCCAACATGTTAACATCAGGGGTGCAAACTTGTCAGGGGTGAAAAAGGTGACAAACTAAACTAACAGATTGGTTGGATGAGGGAAAGAACATTAAGGTAAGCCAATCAGAGGCAGAGTAGGGCGGGTCCATTCCTTTGGCAACAGGGGAAAAAACGCTACAGGTGACGAGACACAGGTGATGTGACACAGATGACTCGCAGACCCCCCCCCCCATTTTTTTTTTTTTTTTAACAGATCTACACGATTCACGTGAATGACCTATTTCAAAGTGAAAACGGCGAATTTCGCCGAAAGGTGACAAGTTTGCACCCCTGTAACATTGTTTAGATCAAGGCCATACAATAAATCATTGCATTCAAAAAAAGACAGTATACTAAAACTATTTACCTGCACAAGAATGTCTGCCAGGTGTGTGTCGTTGGCTCTCTGTCTGATTGCGCTGTTTAGTTCCTGAATGAACCAGGACCCTTTCTTGGTGTTTCTCATTGCAGCAGTGCCTGAAATACAAACCACACGCAAAACTCAAAACGTTAGCAATCTGCACACAGTCTGTGACGTATGACATGATGAATGGTAAGAAAATCAGATGAAGATACAACAATGTGTACACACTGAAACCTTTGAGGGTGGCAAAGCCGCAGATCATGTCAGATCTCTGAGGCAGTTTGACTCTCAGTCTCTCCCTGTCTTTCTCCTCCCTCTCTTTGTCATCTCTCTCCCCCTCTCTGCCTGCATCCCTCTGTTCACAGCCTGGAGATTGAGTCCGTTCCTGACCATCCAACTGGTCCACGCCGTTGTCCATCTCCTCTGAAACAGAAAGAAATGTTTGTTTGCTTGTGTGTTAGTTTTATATTTCATTGCCAATTTAAAATACAATAAAGGTATAAAATAAAGCGCTTTTACAACCTAGTTTTTTTTAAACAGACTTTATTAAAAACCTATTTAAATGCTTCAGCTGAATAAAACTAATTCCTCAATGAATTAAAACCATCACACTTCCATACAATATGCTTCAGAGGTTGGATTTTGGCATGAGGCACATAAAGGTGCATCTTTACCTCATATTAAGAACTGAAACAATCAATTAATTGGTGGATATTTGTTATTTTCACTTTCAAAGAATTCAATAAAAGTGTCTGGAAATACTACTATTTATTACTCAACACATACTTAACCCATTTAACATTTAAGCCCACCGGCAACTATAGTTGACAAAGTTTATAGGTGTCATTTTTCTTTTGCAAGTATTTTTCTAGATGTTATTCATATTTTATGTCTCAATGACATGCAAGCTAACAACCAAATAAAGGATTTCAAGGGGGAAAAAAAGGTATTCACTTCCTTCCTGTCACATGAGGCCGTCAACTTCCTACTGCTATTTCCAGGAAGCATGGCAAAGGCAAACCCTCCCAAAGAAAGGTCATTTTCATGTTACTAATAAGTATTTTTTGTTGACATATATATATCTACTTAATCATGAAGGTCTCTAGAATCATCCAAACAAAACAAATCTTACAAGAGATCTATAGTTTTTTGTATACTTAGTTGCTGGTGGGCAAATGACTTGTAAGTACATATAACATATATCATGGGGAAATGGGGGTATACTGTTGCTAGCATCATGCTACTCATGTTACCTTCTTGTTAAAAACAGCTTGTTAGCATCATACTAGCAACATGCTAATCATGCTAACTTAATACTAACATGTTAATCATCTTAGTATGTTGCTAGCATCATGCTAATCTCATTAACAGCTCGTTTAATATTTTATAAAAAAATACATTACCAGTCAAACCATGTCTATTAACCAACAACAACAAAAATTGTTTGGAAAGATATTCATACATTGTTTCTGTTTCTGTTTGTGTCATTTTGTTATGTGCTTTTGGCATTTTTATTATTATTATTTACTTAATTTCATTTCATCACATCAACTAATTTTAGTCATTTCATTACATCAACTTAAACTTACTTTATTTTGGTTTGTTATCAAGGCAAAAGTCTTAAGTTTTTCAATCTAATATTTATACTTTTTATACTATTTATTTAAGCTTTATTTCAATTAACAAAAACATTAATTTTAATAGTCAGTCAAGTGTGCCCATATGTTTGACTGGTAGTCTATGTTTAAAAATATGTTAACAATGACTGGTAAATCACCAGTAACTCACCTCCTCGACAAGCCTGAATGAAGAACATCTTTGGCTTATTCTGGAGCAGAGGGCAGCGGGAGTTATCAAAAACCTCAAACACCCAGTCCAGCTGAGAGACAGACAGAGAGATGTTTGAAACTCTGATATGTAAAAGGATCTTCTGCAAGGCAATAAATTTACTTCAAATGGAACTCACATACTGATAAAAATCACACATGTATGTATAACTAAGAACCAAAATAAAAATGTTGTGTCAGAACTGGAAATTCAGGATGCACTAGGCCGAAAACCCAAACATAAATAGACATTTTAAAAACTTAATTTAAAAAATTGTGGGGGGGGTTTTATTAAAAACACAATGTAATAACGTTAATGTCTGTAAACAATGTAATAACGTTAATGTATTAACATTACTGCATTTTTTAAATCAAAATTAAGTTTTCATTTAGCTGAAAACGGTCATTTAAAAAAATAAATTTTATTTAGTAATATTTAATAAGTGTAATTGTTATTGTTACAGTGTACTTATACATTTAAGCACTGAGTAATATTAATTAATTACATGTACTTACTATATGGTTAGTGTTAGTGTTAGGATTAGGGTTTGGCTTATGTTTACTTGCATGTAATTATGCATAATTAATTGTTTTTACAATAGTAAGTACATGCAACCTGTGTAACAAAGACACCTTAAAATAAAGTGTTACCTAATTAATCAATTTTATTTAAAAAACAATTTTTATGTCAACTATTTAATAACAGAGTTACATTTCTACTCCAATTTGTCATTGAAATACAAACATTTAAATGGTGGCTGTAACAAAAAAGTTTTCATTACAGATTTATTTGAACATTAAGCAATGAAGTAATTAAAATATAGTAGCTATATAAAATAATGCATTTTCACAAAATCAGTAAAACGCTAATTAAACACCGTTTTGGCCAATGATTTTGGCCTTTCCAAAATTTTCAGTTGCCAAAATTTTGGTGCATCACTAAGAATTAGGTAATAAAATCAAGCGCACCTCCAGCAGCTGTCCATCAGTGCCGTAGACAGATCCCTCAACTCCATGTGACAGTAAACACACAACAGTGCAGTCATACTCTGCATGTTCCTGCCGCTGGGCAAACTGCTCTAGGCTACTGCGCATTGCCTGAAAAAAACAAATCAAACACTTAATAAATGACTTTGCTTTGCAGTGCAGTCTGACTCTGTCAGCGTGTCTAACTCACCTCTGCTGTTAGGTCTTTGTGCAGGCTGACTGTGAAATCCAGTTCCGTGAAAAGTCTCCTCAGCGTCTCCTCATCCACCTCCCCTCCCCTCCGGACGTCTAAATCCGTGTTAGCTGAGTCAAACCTCACGTTACTCAGTACCAGGGCCAGTCCTCGCGGGCAGGAGCGCATTGGGTATGCCTGAAAGGAAAGACATTTGCATAGAGGTTACACACTGTGCTAACATAACATAAAATATATGCAAATAAAATGGGTTGTGTGTGAGTGTGCAAAGGAATAGGGTTTGTGTCCTTGTACCTGTGATCTATGGGACTGGTAAAATTCCGGCGTGCAGGGAAGAACAGCTGTGGTCACGGGAGAGTCGGCATCCAAACACATCTCCATGCACTCTAAAACACAAAAACAACCCCATTTAGCTCAAAAATATTATGCTCATCTAACATAAGTTAAGAAACTGCTTTTATGTACTGTACTTTCTTCTATACAGTTAGTTCAGGTACTTTAATTTTTGATTGGCCAAAAGCAGTAAATAATGTAAACAAGCATTGTTATTTCTAACTAAAACTACAACTTTTAACTAAATATATTTATTGGTAACTGAAATAAGGCTGACACAAAATTAAATATTAAATTAAAATATTGTAAATATCGCCTTGGCACCTAAAATAAATACACTCTGACAAACCAATAACAATGATTTTAGAGTTTCAGGACAGATTTTCCTGGAATATCGCATACAATGTGTATTATGTAATAACCACACAGAGGAAAAAAAAGACCATTCAAAACGGCAAACGTTCAGTGAATTAATCGCCAATTTTAAAAAGTCTTTGATAAGAAGTCCTGTATCCATGTGCACAGCAGTGCCAGATTTTTGGCATAGAGTGTGAACAACATAAATTTCATCATTGTACGCACAGAGCCTGGTTTATCTTAGCTTGACAAGTGTTCATTTTAAAACTGAAGCATAATTTGGGCTTTCTACACAAACACACGCACACGCACAGTAAAGTGCTCACCATGAGTCCGGACTCTTTTCGCAGGTATAACACATTCCTGAGTTGGAAGGGACAGCGATGGCTCTGAAAAGCTTTTCTGTGAAGATAAAAAACAAAACAGAAAATCACTTTTCTACACTGACTACATACACCATGCTGACAGTTACAGTCAGATCATTACCCACTAAAACAAAGTAAAGGATAGTTTGCATTTGCTTGGTTTTTCTGAAAGAATCAGTGCAGTTTGGTGTGGTAAACTGGTGCATAATATTGACATTGCTGCATTGTAACTTCCCCTTTTGACCTACTCTCTCCCTCTCTTTTATTCCACTGACCCAGCTCTGACCTCTGTGGGTGGTGTGATTTCTATACATCTCTAAGGTCATAAGACTGATCCCACAACTCCTCCTGCCACTTACTGTCTTGAGAAAATGTTGTATTAAGAAAATGCCTAATATAGTTGATGATATATAGTGTTTAGAAACCAATATAAAATTTTCAATATTAAAAAAAACAAATATGCTTTATTCTCCTTCCATTAAGTGCAAAACATCAAGTAGATAGAATTTGTTTCCCTATGAATACAGCACATCTAATCAGCTGAAGAAGACTTTTCTGGTCCCTCATTGCATGATCATTGCATCCATTATGTTTTTATAGTGTAGCAAATTTGCTTAAAAGGGAATTGTATATAAATAATTACAATTAATTATGATTAATTACAATTATTTATATCGGCTGACAGTAATAACTGTCGCAGAATTAAATTGCCATCAACTAATCTGTTAGATCGAACATTAAGTTCATATCAACTCTAAGAAAGTATATTTTCTTGGCCACAGAAAATACTTTTCTAAGTATTAATGCATTAGAGCATGTAGCTAGGGTCAAAATCGTAAAGAGACATTTAATTTGCAAGGCAGAACCAGAAACTCATGTAATTTGTGCACACAACTTTTATTAACTACACGCTAACACACATAACTAATCTAAACAAACAAACGAATAAACATATACTCATGCGTACATACAAAGGGGAGCTAAAGTGGGTGAATGAAGCCATTAGAGAAAGCAGAGAATGCAGTATGGAAAGAGTCATTTAACCACCTGAGTAAAAACATCAGCGCCATAACGGGGTCTATAACTTATGCTAAACCTCTGTTTCGTTTAGTTAAGTGTTATACTTGCATTGCTTTGTTGTGACGAGTGTCCGGAATGCAGTCTCAGATGAAAGTGTTAATGGTTTCAAGGTTTTGGTGGTGTTGGAGTTCTTCAAGTTCTTCCGGGTTTGAAGGGTGATGAACTCCAAAAGATGTTAGTCTGGCTCGGTGGTAATTTGAAGTTTCTTCCCTGGTAGAAAGGGAAAAAGAGCTAAGAAAGATCTGCTGAGATCCGAGGATCCTTGGTTGAATGGAAAGTAAGGCCGCAAGGCCTGGCGCAAAACTTAAAGGTCCAGAAGAGTCCTAGCTCACATCCCCATCTTCTCAGTAATCATCACAGAAACGCAGACTGGGAGGCGTCACTTACGTGAGAGATTTATCTGCTTTGGAGGTCACACCTCTGTGACGTCAAAGAGCCAATGAGAATCCTGAACTGATGGAGGGAAAGTTTTTATGACTCTTTGTCTCTGAGCATGGTAATTTGCATGGGGTTAATGCACAAACTACTTCAGATTCTTAGGACACTAATATGTTGCATAGGTATCAACGTGTAATATTCACTCTCAATTAGATCATCCGAAGACGAATTGATAGAGACTAAACATGATACAACTAAAATGAGATTACCTAGTGATCTATCGTAAGCATGCATAGAACAGGATACAATACACAAGAACATATACAAGAACAGTAATAATATACACAATGATCTAAAGATATGTGTTCATTCGAAGAAGGGTTTTCTATGAATTAAAAAGGAGGAAAGTTCTGTTTTTATGGGCATGGAGTGGGTTTCAGAAGGGTCTGTTCTTACTGCACTTCGCATCTCACATACTTTTGAGCAATAAAACAGTCTTATCAGATGGTTTCCCTGGTAACTGAGCCTTTTAGGGTGCTCTTCCAGGAGAAGGGTTCAAAGACCCTCACAATTTGTTTGTGGAATGAGAGGGTTTCCTGAATTATTCATTAAATATAATGACTAAATGTGTGTCTGATTCGTCCAAACGCTACAATAGAAACCTATCAAGTCAGTCAAAGTGGGTGTGATTCTGAAGGCACCAACTCACGTCTTTCTCAGTGAAGTCCATGAGCAGTCTGCAGAGATGCTGTTGCTCTGTCGCCGTAAGAGCAGCACAGAAGCTGCTGAAGGCTCGAGGGCCACGTTTAGGCAAAAGAAACAACAAATGACGACTCTTTCCCTGGGATGTTGGTTTAGCCTGAAAGCATATATTGAACAAAGATTCCGTGTAGATCTATCCAATATATAACTAACATTAAGTTAATACTAATATTTTACACGTACCATAATGGTTTCAGCCATGTTTTCTGTAAGGATTCCATCTTGTTGCAGACACTGGATCAGCAGATCATCCACCACTAAGTCCTGCAGAATTGTGACAGAGTTCTTCCTGAGCGCTAGTCTCTCCCATTCTTTCATGCCACAATCTCCCAGCATGATGAACCTCTGAGTTTAAAAAGGAAAGGTAAGGAAAGACAGTTACAAAACACACCCATTGCAACAAACAGTTTATATAAAGTAATTTTATTATAAAGCAATTTTAGTTTTCTTTTTTTAATTACAAAAAATGTCAAAATTTAACAAAAGTGTTAAAATAACAGTTATAAAAATATAAAATTATACACACATAAAAATGTTTATAACAAAATTATTTTAAAAAATGATAAGTGAAACTGACACTGTAATTTGAATTAATTTATTATTATTGGCTTCTGTCTGTCTATATATATATATATATATATATATATATATATATATACACACACACACACATAAATACGTGATATATATGCGCATATATATAAATATATAAAACTGCAATTATCATGATTTTTTTATTGTAATGTAAAAAGGAAACAATTACATTATTAATTTTTATGATATGTCGTATTTGTTGTGTTGACTTCATTCTGACTTCAAATTAAAACATTTTACTACTACTTTAATATTACCATGCAACTGTCAATGTCACTGCAAAAAGATCTGAAGTTTTAACTAGGAATTTTTGAATAGAGCTGATAATTTATTAAATTTAATTTATTAGGTTTTTCTTTTTAATTTGGGGTGAAAGTGACCTTTCAGTCATTGTCAAAACATTCTTCAAGATCATATACACACGCACAGGTGAGGAGGCTCAAGTGATCCGCATGCCTCCACACAGTGTCCTGCTAGTCTCAACAAGTTATAAAGGCTACAAGGTTTACTTTACCTATTTTAGTACAGTTCTTGCCGTGTGAAGATGACAGTAAATGACACACTGATGTATGATGATGATGGATGAAGGGTGAGGTTGATTTGATGTAAATCCAGAATGATGAATGCCAGCTCGCGCTGCAAACTAGCTTAGCATGCTAATCAAAATAAAAAACACAACTGTCAATATATAACACTGCTGACACTAACCTTATAATAAAAGTTGGCCAGCTGCTAAATTGCAGCTTAAATCGTTTTGTGATCCTTTCCTAGGCTGTTTATGAAGTTTACGAGCGATAAAAAATAAATTAAATTAACAACAAGCTACACAATACTATTAGCTGTCAGGTGCTAGCATTTCATGCGAGCTTTGTTGTTCTTGATGCAAAATTCATCCTTTAAAATTCATTTTCTCTTTGTCTTTCGTCTTCGTTCTCGACGCAACACGCGAAACAATGGAATTCGTGCCGAAAAATGTCTTTTTTGAAATAACTGACAGCACTCCGAGTCTCTCTGTACAAAATTCCCCGGGTGAAGATGGAGCTGTCCAGCCAATAGGCATTGTGCATGCGGATGATTGACGTGAGGAACAGCCTATCGCAGCCTCGTCCGCCCCATGGTCCGCCCACGAAAGGGGCGGATGTCTGTTTCATCCACTTATTTGAAATTTGAAGCTTATGTAATTCCACACAGACATCATTGTTAGAAAAACAGTTCATTTAGTGATTTCATGATTTAAAATTACCATTAAATATCAGCACAAGTCTCATTTCTGTTCACATTTTATTTCAAGTTTCCATATTTCCCAGACTTGGGTGTAGTAGCTTGCTTACCTATATCATGGAACATCAGAGTTCCAGAGGCTGCCTCTTTTTTAGTTACATATACTGCATTAACTAAAAAAGTATTTTCTTCTGATATTTGTATCATTATATGTAGCAATTAATGGTGCATAATTTTGAGATGAATATTGTTTAGTGCAAAAAAAAAAAGACTGTACTACTATATGTAATGTAACGTCCAAATGTATCTACAATATAATGCTGTATTCCAATCACTGCACCTAAACCAGGAAGATACTCTGAGTTTAAGTTATACAGTAGCCTTATACAGTAGCCTTCAACGGTTAGTTCTGGTTCTCAAATCTCTTAGGACAAGAGGTATTTTCCAAGAGTGCTGATATAGAACCTGTATCAGCAGCTCTGGAAATTGTCTGGATTTGGACTGTCCAAATATCTAAAAGACTGTTGTTGGCAATAATAAATCAAGTTCTTTTGGAGTGTCTTATAGTAGGCTTACCTGAAATCAGATTTAATGAATTAAGTGACATTATTTTAACCTCTTAACTGTCACCCGTCCACACTGTGGGACACCTAAGTTTACTTCACTATATTACAATAAATCCTGATCTAATCATGACAAACTCTATATCGTTGGAAAGGTCTAAGACTCCTAAATAGATATTTTACCACTTTTTTTGTTAAAAAATTATGTAGGAAAATTATTAGATTAATTTATGACAAGAGTGCACCTAAAAAATCTACATCATAACAGGAGTTCTGACCTTTGTCACAGACCATCTTCTTAGTTGCCTTTTTCCCTATCACGCTTTAGAAATCATAAGAAATTATATATCAATTGAAAACTTAAAATCTCAAAATTCATGCTTTGAAACCCATTTTAAAATCACACATTGCATTACCATGGAAATGGTACATAAATATGTTACAAAATGTTTTCGTTCATGAATTATAAAAATTTAAGTTTGGATAGTGCACTATAATGTCTATGTTCAAAACTGTGAGTGACAGTTAAGGGGTTAATTAATCCACTCAATGTTATTAATAAGATTAACTTTATCTTTGTCATATCAAAATAATGTCATTAAGTAGTATTTATTAGCATCGTGGTTTAATATCCAGTGAACACAACATTTTGTCCATATTTTGGTTCATTTTTTGCTATTTGCACTTACTCATTTGAAATGCATGACCTTTAAGCAGCTCATTTGATTAATTCTAACTCAATTCTTAATTGCTGAATTTAATTAATATTGTTTATATTCTGCTGGCAAGATTCTGATATAATTTTATCATTTTTATCCAGTTTTTTTCATTTTTGTTGCAGTTACAGTTGTATAACTACATCTCAACACAATATTAATATAGAACTGACACAAAGAAGAGCACAGGATTTTTACCTCTGTCCACCAGGATATAATGAAGAGTCTCCTTTATGTTCCTAAATGACTGTTCCCATCAAACTGAAAGAACGAATGGAATGGAAGTCCTTACAGGCTCTTATATAAGACGACAGTATTAGTCATCCTTTTACTACATAACACACAACTATGTGGGGTACAATAAATGTCACAATAACAAAACATTAAACCGGTCCAGTCAGATTTAGTCATCAGCAGCGAGGAACTGAATGGGAAAAAACCTCTCTTCCAAAAAGAGGAATATCTGTCTCATATCTCTAGTAATTTAAACATTTGACGTAACACGTCATTTTTATTTGACTTAAATTGCATATAAAGAAAAACACAGTCAATGAAACACTACAAGACTGAATGTGATAGAGCCCAATATAGGTCAAACTTAATTACTAGTAAATTATTTAGTTAATCAATCATTGCTATAAACAGAAAAAGATTCCATTGTAGATTGTAAGCATGCATGGTTGTATTTGGGCTCTAACAGGAACAGACTGCAACACAGGCAGTTTGGACAACTTGGTGGTGTATCATAGCAGATTTAACAGGAAAAGCAATAATCAGTTAAATTCAGATTAGCTGCAGTAGCCACATATAGCCTACACAGCACAAGATCTCACATTTACTGTGTTATTATATGATGCGCTATACTGTTGAAAATTACTGATTTAAAATGTTCTTTTAAATAGTAAATGAAAGAGATACACCATTTTGATCATTTTCCCACAGGAATTTAACATAACATACTATAAATAAAAATGATTACACATCTTCTCAGATTAAAATACTTCAAACCAAACAAAACTTTGAAGTTACTTGCAGTTGTTTACTTCCAAGGTTTCATTTTAATTTTATTACATTTATTATGTTTATCAAAGATTCACGTCTTGTGACAATTATCATTGGATGTACACCTTTTTGGCACCAAACAAAACCCACCATTTACTCTTTGTTTTTGTTATTGTTGTTGTTGTTTTAATGACTAATGCTATTGTCTGTTTTAGGCACTGAAAAATAATCTAACAGAGAATGTATGTGTAATGTGTATACAGTGCCTATAGAAAGTCTTCATACCACTTCATTTTTTGTGTTATTACGTTAAACTGCTTTAAATTACTTTTTTTTCCACATAAATCTACACCCCACTCCTCATAATGACAAAGCATAAACCGGATTTATCACAACTTTGCAAATTTATTAAAAAGGAAACACTGAAAAAATGACATTGCACAAGTCTTCATACCCTTAAATCAAAACTTAGTTAAAGCACTTTGGCAACAATTACAGCCTCAGGTCTTTTTGGGTATGATGCAACAAGCTTTGCACATCTGCATTTGGGTTTTTTTGCCTTTTTTCTCTTTAGATCATCTCAAACTCTGTCAGGTTGGCTGGGACCATCGGTGGACAGCCATTTATAGGTTTCTCCAAAGATGTCTGATTGGCTCCAAGTCCCAGCTCTGGCTAGGGACTCAAGGACATTTATAGAGTCGTCCCTAAGCCACTCCTGCATTGTCTGCGTAGGGTGATTGTCATGTTGGAAGGTGAACTTTCAGCCCAGTCTGAGTGCTCTGAACCAGCTTTTCATTATGGATATCTCTGTATTTAGCTGCATTCAGCTTTCCGTTTTTTTTTTGTAAATTACAATCAGGGTTTCATGTATCTTTACTCAGGAGAAGCTTGAGTTTGGTCACTTTGCCATCAAGCCCAGATCAGTGGAGTGTCGGAAAGGCCAAATGCTCCTGTGAACCTTCAGCACAGCAGAATTTTTTTTGTAGTCTTCCCCAGATCTGTCTTAACACTATCCTGTCTCTCAGCTCTGCAGGCCATTCCTTTGCTCTGACATCCATTTCAGCTGCTAAAGTATAGACGGGTGTGTGTGCCTTTCCAAATCATGTCCAGTCAACTGAATTTGCCACAGGTTAGCTCCAGTCGGAGTATAGAAACATCTCAAAGACGATCCAGTGAAACTGGAATGCTCCTGATCTAAATTTCAAGTGTCAAAGCAAAGGGTATGAAGACTTGTACAATGTCTTTTTTTTCCAGTTTTTCCTTTTTAATAAATTTGCAAAGTTATGATAAATCCGGTTTTTGCTTTGTCATTATGGTGGGTGGGGTGTAGATTTATGTGGGGATAAAAGTAATTTAAAGCAGTTTAACATAAGAATGCAACATAAAATGTGAAAAATGAAGGGGTATGAAGACTTTCTATAGGCACTTTAATACTTTTTTTTTTTTACCCAACATGGCATATACACTACTAATATAAAATTTATAACCTGCAACTTTATTCTGATAATAGAGGTTGTGAAGAAATGATTAGAAATGTGTAATTAAGCTTGTGTGGAGATGTGTTTTAGTCAGTTGTAAATGCTCAAAGAACAGTTCAAAGTTCTAAAGCTTTAATGCAAGCCACCAGTTTTCTCTACAGCAAAATATCCAGCAAAATGTAAACTGTGAAGAACTACTCAAGTGCGTACACACACCAGTAATCAAACACTTTATTCACACTTTCTCCTCAACAATTCCAAAGCAAACAAATTTATATTTCCACACTAAAATGGTAAAGAACAATAAAGCAGTAGCAAGAACAGTGAAGTCACCTCTTTGCACAGGCCTGTATCTCATGAAGTACATCAGAACCAAGCCAAATGGATCATAACTTTCTGCTATTAATATGGACTCTAGTTATTAAAGCAAATGCTAAACCAGCATTTTCAAACTGATGATTAGAAGTGCTTTTCAAGGAGCCTCTAGCTTTTATACACAGCACCTTGTATGGCTTGGGTTGATAACCGTCAGCTCTCTTCCTCCTGATTCTGCAAATAATTGTAAGGCTATGATCTATATACCTCAAAAACAGGAGTGTTTAAACTCATTCATGATCTTGACTCCTCAAGCACAAGGTTAGGTTTAGGGAAAATATATGACTCCACTAAAAAAACAAAACAGCTTCAGTGCATTCAAACAAACAGTACTTAAACAAAAGCGGTGAAAGGAAAACATAATGCTGCTCTGTCATAGTCTGGAATTTTGCCCTGTGGTTTCCAGTGAGGATTTACAGTAATTGACACTGTATGAAATAGATCCCACAGTTAAAGTATCATAAACATTTGCAATATCAAGCAGCTAAAGTGAAAAGAAAACCAACCAAACGGAAACACATTTCCTTTCATGTTGTTTCACTTCAACTGTTAAATGTTATCAACAGTAATGTGCCACAAATGGATCTCTCCCAGAAAACCTTTTTATCTTCTAGAAAGCATACTTTTCTTCAAATGTATCTTATTAATAACCTTTATGATAGCAATTTTTCATTAATAACATCATTCAGAAACATCGCATACAGGCTGTAACAGGCTGAAGAGGTAGGCCTCATCAGAGCCTTGTAACTTCTTCACACAAACACAACAAATAGCTAATTTGGAGTGTAAAGCAAAGCATATTTGCGAGTCCAATTTTTCAATTAATCACTACTAGTTAATTTTTGAAAATTTGGAAATAGAAAAAATCATTTTGAAACATTTAATTGATCGAGTTGGTGGAGCATAAGCTTAAAAATTCATTTCAGTTCCATCAAACATGGGTTCATACTACAAGTAAAACTTGATTTAAACATTCTAAACAAATTCAGCACTTGTACCAAACTACAAGTAATGCAGTCGAGCAGCGTTCATGTCTTTTACTTCCTATAAAGAGAGAAAACAGGGCCAGTGTTGCATGTTGATGATATCTTGTCATAAATATCAAACAATCAAATATATTTGTGGGTCTTTGGATTTTCAAAAACTAGTCAGCAAATCTGAACTTTTAACAAACACCAAATTAACATTTTAAGGGATAAATAGAGAATAAGTGCTATTGGGTAGTAAAAAAACAAACAAACAAACAAAAAAAAAAAACAGAAGCACTTCTGAATTATAGGAACACGCCTGTTGAACTGAACATCTCTCTTTGGGTTTCAAAACCGTAATAACTGTCCAGCCTCTTCTCATTGGTTGATGTGATTTGGTCACATGGGAAGTAAATGGTCATCCCTTTCCTCTGGCTCCTCCCCAAGAGGTTCAGTAGCCACGCCTCTATATGCAGGCGCTTCTTCTCTGTTGCCACGGGAACGGCAGACAAAATCGCATCCGTCCTGTTAGGACAAAAAAAAAATTATTTGGTTCATAAAGAAAAAAAAAAGACCAAAACTGAGGATAAACTGAGACAAATGTATATGTAACTACACTAACAGCAGATAAGTTGCCGATCTCTGACCAAAAGGCATAGTTAGGGAACTGTTCAACTCCCTTGGCTCCAACTACCAGTCGCTGATAGAGGAATCCACCAGTCAGATACACGGCCAGGCAGCAGAATACACTATGGAGAGCAAACGGGAACATGATTACATGTAAAGTATGACATTAATGTTGCTCCTTAATTGTGTCTAATGGTGTGACGATCCCTGTGAGAATTTTGAAGCACTCACATAATAAGGATTATGGAGCCGGCACTGAGTTTGGATGGGATTACAGGACAAACTACATTGGAGTCCAGCTCAAACAGGTAATAACAGTCCTGATCCTTCTGATTGTCCTCCAAAACCACTGAAAATTCATTCTAAGAAAACACACACAAAAAAAAATTAATAAGGGCTAAGAAATAATAGCGCAGTTGAAATTATGAAATACAACCAATATTTACGTTATAAGCAATGTTGGGGAAAGTTACTTTTAAAAGTAATACATTACAATATTGCGTTACTCCCCAAAAAAGTAACTAATTTTATGCTTAATTACTTTTTATGGAAAGTAATTTGTAAAAGACTTTTCACACCAAAATTGAAATGTAAATTCAAAATTCTCAAACAAACTTTTTAGCTGTGCTGCCATTCTAGACTACATGAAGAATAGGCTGCAAGTTCAGCACTTTCTACTCAATCATGAAAAAACAAAACACAAATGTAATGTTTATCTCAGGGGTCACCACACTCGGTCCTGGAGGGCCGGTGTCCTGCAGAGTTTATCTCCAACTTGCCTCAACACACCTGCCTTGAAGTTTCAAGTATACCAAGCAAGACCTTGATTAGCTGGTTCAGGTGTGTTTGATTAGGGTTGGAGCTAAACTCTGCAAGACACCGGCCCTCCAGGAACAAGTTTGGTGAACCCTGGTTTATCTAAAGTCATTTTTGCTTATTAGTATGGTTGAACTGGATCCTTAAAGGTCAGCAGCAAAGACATTAGTTAATAAAAACAGAATAAATGCATAAGGATATTTGTTAACAAATTTAATTCTTGCAGGTTTGCACCATTTATTGCATGTTTTTATTAATTGAGAAATACTGAATCTGTTTTTGTGCAAGTGAGATGAGTAAATGCATGTTCACATTTAGTCTAGACCTACAGTATTGTAAATATCTTTTTTTACACAGCACACACAACGCCTTTGCACTCCTGATTTCTCTCAACATGGGGACATGTCAGTCAATAAATGGGAAAACAAAGTAACTGGCTTTACATATTTGAAAAAGTAACTCAGATATTTTCTTGTAAATTAAAAAGTAATGTGTTACTTTACTAGTCACTTAATCTGATTACATAACTAGCACTGCTTGTAATGCATTACCTCCAACACTGGTTATGAGGATCAATGATAATGCTTAATTCTTTCTTATCCAGATCTAATAATATATTAAAAAATACATGAAAAATTAATAAATGCATTTTTATTTAATTATTATAGGGCTAGAGAGTAAAAAATGTCAACTGTCATTTCAAAGGCATTAAAAAGTTCATACCTTAGTACTCGTACTGCATGAAATCATAATCATAGCTCTTCTTGGCTCTTTTGAACAGTGGCTGTCGTATTTATCTCCCCCCTCATAGAAGAGTAGAACCCAGTCACCTGCACCAAGAACAAAAGGAGAACTAAGGTCAAAAATGAGTTACCAAGGCTTCCTGTGACACCTGGAAAAAGTTCTGTAATTTGGTGAAATCTGATGTGTGTTTTATTTTTATGTGGGTTGTATTTACAATGTCCTCTTGCAATGCATCCCTGCTACTATATGACTAAACTAAACAAAAGCCACAATCCACAGAAGAATCAGCAGACAATAAAAAGAAAAATTCAGTAGTCGTTATTATAAATGAACACTGATAACAATTACAACTGAATTAACTGTTATTTTAATATTAATTCAAAGATGGAAATAAACATTAGGCAAGATAAATTCAGAAAGGTCCACCTGTAGCAAAAAGAAGTTACATACTTCCTTTAATAGCTCGTGTTTTGGTGTAGTCCCCAATTCGAACCTGCTTTCCACCTTTTTTTTCTTGCTGCACAAGACCTGCATTCTTCACTCCGCCAGCATCTCCACACACCTGAAAAATATACAAATATTCCTCCTCTGGTCTTTCTGCGGTGAAGCTGTTCAGAGTGAATATGAAGACGGTTAACAAGACTAGCACAACCTGCAAACTGAACGAATGCTAGATTAACTTGAAAAAAACCTGTCTTACTTTTGATTGGTGAGAGGCTCCAATAACTGGAGTGCTTTTCGCTCAGAAACACTCTGTGAAGTCAGGTTACACTTGTTTGTGAAGCTCTCAGCTTGCACTCCAGCAAGCAGTACAAAAAGAGGAGTGATTATTCTCAGAGACAGCAACATGACTTTCACAGGTGACACCTGATGGGAAAAAAAAACTGATCAGTGAATTTATCCAATGATTGACTTACGCATGCACACAAAATGTGGACAGTGTAACAGTAGCCTGACACAATATAGGCATATAATACACTTCACTATACAGACTCAGTATGCACAGAGTATTTTGATTAGAGAAGAACTCTGGGACACAATTTAGAAAAACTGTGTCCTAATTCCTGGTTAATTCCAATAACATTTGGTATTTCATAATAACTCGCATTTTTGCTATTAGTTAGTATACACTGCCATTCAAAATTTTGGGATCAGTACAATTTTTAATATTTTTAAAGAAGTTTCTTATGCTAAGGCTGTATCTATTTGATCAAAAATACATAAAAAACAAACTGTAATTTTGTGAAACATTATTGCAATTTAAAATAAGAGTGTTCTGTTTTAATTTACTTTAAAATATAATTTATTCCTGTGAAACAAAGCTGAATTTTCAGCATCATTACTCCAGTCTTCAGTGTCACATGATCATTCAGAAATCATGCTGATTTGATTTATAATCAATGCTGGAAACAGTTGTGCTGCTTAATATTTTTTGGGACCCGTGATACTTTTTTCATGATTCTTTGATAAACAAAAAGTTAAAAAGATCAGTGTTTACTGAAAATAGAAATTCTGTTACAATTTACAGTACTGTTCAAAAGTTTGGGGTCAGTAAATGTTTTCCTTTTTTTTTTAATGAAATTAATACTTTTTATTTATTTATAATTTTTATTTTGAATAAATGCTCTTCTTTTTAACTTTTTATTCATCAAATAATCAAAGAAAAAGGTATCACAGGTTCCAAAAAAATAAAGCAGCACAACAGTTTCAACACTCATAATAAATCAGCATTTTAGAATGATTTCTGAAAGATCATGTGACACTGAAGAGTGGAGTAATGGCTGATGAAAATTCAGTGCGTCGCAGAAATAAATGATATTTTAAAGTATATTACAAATTTCTGTCTTTTTGATCACATAAATACAGCCTTGATTAGCATAAGAGACTACATTAAAAATCTTACTGATCCCAAACATTTGAACGATTAATTCCTGAAACGTGAAATATTTTTGGTCTTAGGATTTTAACCCCCAAAAAAGGTGCACTTTGAAACGCCAAATGTGAAAGGTCATCGCTGGTTCTTCAAATATAATCATATTTTTTAAAGACTGCAGACAGATGCTGTTAGTTTGAAAATAGAATTTTAAAAAACTCGCTGAAAATGCTATTATTGTGCATGTTTACAAATTGTTGCCAAACCAACAAAAGCCTGGTTGCAATGCCAAAAACGGTGTGGCGTTTATTTTATATGACTGAAAAAGACAACACAAAAGTTATACTGCATGTATCCAAGTTCAAGTAACGTTAAGCAATAAGCAAACGGTAATGAAGAACTTTAGTTAGGAAACCAGACACACATGCTGTTAGCATAAGCTGTCATCTTTAAAATGCATCAAATGAAAGAAATGCACAAAGTTGATCACAAACGCACCTTTCGGAACTCCTATGACCGTGTTTACTGTAGATAAATAAAAGTAAAGGTCTTAATTAGCTGTCTAGTTGTGTCCACCCAGCCTGGGGATCTTCTCTTTCCCAAACTGTCGCACTAATGTCTTTAAACAATACTTAACGGCATTACATCAAAATATCCGGTGGTATCGATGATCACACATTGAATAATCAAACTTCTGACTATATTCGCGTTAAAACGCTTGCATTATTGAAAGGATTTAATGGTTTCTGTTCAAACGCGGAAGTGAAACTAAACGGGTGCCACATGTGACTGTGCATAAGGCGGAAGCCGAAGTGCTGCACGTGAACATGGGATATTGAGTGCTGCTGCTGTTCAAACAAGTACAGTCTAGTGCTGTGTGTGTAGAATGTAGATCTAGTTCATCTTCAAACAAGACGTGTTTTTCCTGATAAGCCTCAGTCATCTGTCCTGTTCGACGTGGAAGTAAACCGCACGACAAAACGGCAGAAGTTTATTTAGTTAGTGGTTTCACTGCTATCTTTGTCTGAACATTCATAGCTTACTTGCTGACCACAGATCATTTGAAAACCACCAAGGCAATAATATTTTTCCACAGTTTTATGCATATTACTGTATGTATGCAAAGCTAATAATGTCTCTGTGGTGATAACTATTAGATATGTTTGGTAATATATAGATAATTACAACATAAAATACATTTACATTTTAATTTTAAACATTTGTCTGTATAAATTATTGTATGTTCATTGCTAGAAATTTTCAAAATCTCACGAACATCCTGTCAAACATTTTTGACATCCTAAAGTGGATAATCAACAGTTTTTTAAGGTTAAGCGCCTTAAAACTGTTCAAAAACAGCAAGACAACAAACAGTTTGCAAGGGTTTTAGGCCCTAATTTGTGCATATTTATTGGAAAATGACAACTGTTTATCAGTCTCCAGCAGAGTTTGGTGAGATTCTTTATATAGCATGAGTTCTGTGTTGAAATTCTGCTCAATCACATGAAGCGACTGTCAATTTCAACATCAGTTTTTTATTACCAAAATAAAGTGCACTAGTTTTTGTGAAATGTGTTTTGATATTGTAGGCCTATATGTTTTATATACATCCTCTTGTGGTGAGGTTTTGTGATAGGCTACTAGTTAGCTAACTAACCAAGATACTACTTCTTTTCTCCTTTCAGGATTTCAGGATATCCTCTATCTTTGTAATTGCATTGGAAATGCATGATTAGTTTACTGCAGTCTTCCTGAATTAGCCCTTTCTCGCCTGTCATACATTAGAACGTGCTTGTGGATGATTGATCATTTCTCCTAACCTTTGTCCAGGAGATTTCCTTGATTGTGTCAGTTTTGTTGAGATTATTATGTTATACTTGTTTGTGTTCAGATAACAGCACACTCTGGAGTTAAGTTTGTTCAGATGGTTCAATATGAGGACAGGAACTTGGCTATTTATAACAGACACTTTAGAAAATGATCAATTAAACTCAAACATCTGGATTACAAAAAATACTTCATATTTCAAAATCTACATCCAATATTGCTTACTCAATAATTTGATTTTAAACTAAAAGTTTATTCTAAAAATACACAAAACTAAACTTTGAAAGGCTTTGCACAAAAAGAGCAAAAAATGTCTAAAAGGTGCAGATTTATAATGTTTTAAAAATGTGCGTCATTGTTCCAATTGCAAATGTGTCATCTGTGCTCCACTGTATTTTACAGCTTTTTCTGAGAACTGTTGTGTTACATAAGCTGCAGATGACATTACTGTGTATGGACACACTCATACATGTTCGCCCCTCCCCCTTTGCTCTCACTCTTTCTCATGTCTTTACCTGAGAAAACAGTCACACCCAGCATCTTCAACCCCACCAATCACAGCACACATGTGTGCACTTCCTGTTTCTGGGAGAGAGAAGCATGCAGTGCCAGTGAGGGTGAGGTGAGTGAAAGGCTGAATTACTGGAACAAGCTGTAGCGCAATCACTGTGGCTCTACTGAGTTTATGAGAAGTGAAGAAAAGCTGCGTGCGAGCTTGAACAGACGGTTACTTTTGGACTCTTCTTTAAGACTGCTGGAGGGGGAAAGTATAAGGAAAACAGAAACAGAAGGAGGGGAGGAAGATAAGTGTCAATCTGTTCAAACTTGTTTGGGAATTTGAGAAGGGCGGGAGGAGGGGACGAGAGAGAGAGAGAGAGATACAGAGAGAAAGAAAGAGAGAGAGGAACACTGTGAGAATCTTTTTACTTTGTTGTAAACTATTTTTGTGAACACATTAAGTAGGACAGAGGCAGGCCGGATAATTAAATCAGTGTTTTCAGTAGAGCATTTATCTCGCTCAACTTTGGTTCTCTCAGTGGGCAAACACTGATATGTGGAATGTCTGTGAGTTGTGCAATTCCTGCTAGCTTCACTTTGTCAAGAAAGCAAAGGAAAAGTTGGAGAGAGACAGAGAAGCGTCCCCCAAGACACTTCTCAGGTGAGTCCTCTGCATTATTCCCAAAACTTTTCGGTCTTTAATTTTGGTTGTAACTTTAGTAAACCAAACAGTTCTTGTAAACAAACATGTCCAGATCACAGGCAAATATTGCATTGTCATGCTTGAGAATATTTATCTGTTTATTCTATTCACCACAGTCATTTTCTAATGAATTTGTCAATGTTAATTTGTTGTGCGTCATATGATTCATTACATTTTGACATGAGTCAGCTATGTCGAAGACTTGTTCCTTCAACCCCTCTTAATAGTGCTTCGGCTCTTCTTAGGCATGAATTACTTGAAATGCCTCTGAACAAGATACAAGAATAGCATAGGGCAGTGGTTGGTTGAACTGCATTCTTTGTAAATTACTGAACTTTTTATTTTGCTGAACTGACAAATAGGCTGTATATCAACTGTATAAATTTTATATTATGAGTTCTTATTTGTTGTATTGGTTTGTAGGAATGTCAGTAGTATATAAATAAAAAATATAAATGGCAGTGTGTGTTATGCATACTAACAGTATGTTAGACCGATTTGAAGTGACTTGCTTGACAAGAACAGTATTTCTGTTGCGTTGGTGTAACTTATCTGGTGGAGTATAGTGCAAGAAACGCCAAGGTCATGGCTTCAGTTGTCTGGGAACAAAAATCTGATAAAATTTATACTTTGAATCCATCTGAAGTCACTTCAGATAAGCATCTGCCAAATGAATTAATGTTAGACATTTGACTTGACACTTTTAAAAAAAAACAAAAAAACAACCCTTGTTAATTGCAACTGTTTAAGCTGCCAAGGCATATACCTGACATGTTTCAACAAGATATTCCAAAGTTTTAAAGATTTCCAAGTATATGTTTGAATGTTTTCCTCTTTGGAATATGAATTGTATATAGTTGATTGATTTATTGACTTGGAATTTTGACTTCCCTCATAGGTTCTCTATGTTGCTATGGAAACCAGTCAAATTAATCGGGCTATCTAAGACACTGTGCAGATACAGTCCTCTTAAGGTGCACTAGACAGGTTGTCGATCAAGTGCAAACTGTGACCTGAGTCCTTGAGCTAATTGGCGAAGGTGACCTGGGTGAAGAAAAACACCAAGAGATGGACAAAACAATAGAAAAAGAAATGGAGCCAGACACGTGCGATGGGATTAGGGACAGGGAGAGATTTCCTGCAACCCGAAGAAGAGATGGAGAGACTGACTGGAGAGAAAGAGAGAGGCAGAGAAATGGAGATCGACGTGCAAATGGAAGCTCATCAGTGTCAGAGCAGGCTGAATATGGAGATCGAGACAATGAGAGGAGAAAAGGGGACACTTTTCCAAGGATGACAAAACCAAACAGAGTTAGAGACAGAAGGATACCACTTACAGACTATGAAAGAGAGCATCACAAGGGAAGACCAAAGGACATACTGTATGAAAATGAAAGA
Source organism: Tor tambroides (assembly GCA_021397915.2). NCBI lineage: Eukaryota > Metazoa > Chordata > Actinopteri > Cypriniformes > Cyprinidae > Tor > Tor tambroides. The sequence goes on from JAFVLL020000470.1 coordinate 118,782, forward strand.
GAAAAGGAAAGGAGGAGATACAGAGACATGGACATGCAGAGTGAAAGAGAAATTGCAAGATACAGGGAGGAATTGAGGAGAAATGAAATGAGAAGGCCCGTAAAGGAGGAGCCAGATAGACAGAGAGAACGAGACAGGGAGTTTGACTCAGGAATGAGAGATAGAAGGAGAGAAAGTTATCCAGGGGTCAGTGACCTTTCAGGCATGAAGGAAAGAGAGACAGACAGAGACAGAGACAGAGAAAGACATCGACAAAGAGACAGAGAGGGCAGATATTATCCTCGTCTCATGGAAAGAGAGACAGAGAGCTTTTCAGACAGGGAAAGGAGGACTGAGAGACAGAGAGAGGGTGAGAGATCTAGGAAAAGAGATACAAAAAGTGAAGGAGACAGTGATGGAGACAGGGGTAAGGAAAGGAAGAGAGAAGAAGATGCTAAACGTAGACTCAAACTCTACAAGAGTGAAGGAGACAGTGATGCAGAGCGAAGGGCAGACAGATTTAGAGAGAGAGACAGACGTAGAGAGAGAGAAGCCGAAAGATGGCGAGACATGGCAATAAGAGAAAGAGATTACCGGGAGACAGGTTATCATGATCCAAAAGGAGAAAATTTGGAGCGACTCAGAGAGACAGATAAACCAAGAGATAGAACGAGAGACTCCAAAGAGAAAAGAATGGACAGAGATGCTTACTTATACACAGCTGAAAGAGGAAGGTATAGAGATGGAGATAGGATAAGAGAGAGGGATAGGTATTCTGAAAGAGAGATTGAAGAGAGGGAGAGGCGGAGGAAAGAGTACAAAGAGACAGGGAGAAGTAAGATAGAGAAGAGTGGAGAGCTGATTTCAGGAAGTGATATTGAGAATGAAAAAAGGAGGACAATGAGAGAGAACCTTGAGGACAGAGACAGAGAAAACACATCTGAGATTGATAAAGAGAGACTGAAGGAAAGAACAGAGGAAGAGCAGGAAGTAAGGAGTACACCAAGGGAAGAAGAGAAGAGTGAAAGCTTTGCTGCTGAGGAAGCAGTTACAAATAAACCTAAGAACAGGATAAGGAAAATGTGGCTGGAACCTCGAAGTGAGAGAAAAGAATCTTGTTTAAAAGAGGATACAGAGAGAGAGAGAGCAAGAGAGAGGTACATCCAAAGATACAAAGAAAGCAAAACAACAGGAAATGAAGAAGAGCCTGAGAGAAGGAAACCACGGAAGAGCAAATGTCTTGAGGACAAGTATAGAGAACTTGAAAGGGCTGGGGAGTTCATGAGGGATGTGGACGTAGAAAGGGAGGAGAAGAGGATGGAAGGGGACATGGCTTATGATAAAGAAGCCATGGAATCAGAGTGGCAGATGGAAAGAGAGAATGTGGCCGATAACTTGGAAGAGAATGACAGAGATGAACAGGGAAGCAGTAATAGATACGACTACTTAGAGAATGAGGAAGGAAGTGAGGGAGAATCGGAAGCAGAGAAGAACAGAATGACGTCAGCAGATGATGGATTTGTAACGGTCTCCAGTGGAGGGGATGATGCGGAGGAAGAGGATTTTGAAGACTGCAAAGAATTCTGGGAAGGTCGAGTTCCCGAAGCTATCTCTGGACACCCAGAAACTACAGAGGACAGAGAGAATGGGGCAAATGAAGCTCCAAAAGGACCTCTAAGAGTCTTTTGTGTGGTTGGTCAGACCAATCCCACATCACAAACCACTGAGAATCCAAATGTACATCCTACTGTTGAAGAGGCAGCCAATCAAAATTCAGGTCATAACATGGACAATCAAGGTGAAATGAGCATAAATGAAGCATTTGAAAAGGTTGAACACTGTGAACAGGACATTGAAAGAGCAATGGATGACCTCAGTCTTTCTCCTAATGAGGACACAGGGGAGGGAGCAGGAAGTAATGACCAGACAACAGAGGGTGTAACGTCACCGGAGGGCCAAATGATTCCTTCCAGTGAGCGATCAGAACAAGACACCCAACCTTTCCTACCAGAGCCTTCTGAAACTTCAGGCCCATCCAAGGATAATGGAGGTGCAGGGACTCATAGTGAAGAGACAATACAAAGAGGAGCAAAAGAACCTACTGGAGACTCAGTGGAGCATTCTGGGTCTGATGACACATGGAGCACATCTGAGGAACGAAAGCGATGCTCTACTGCTCCTCATCTTAGATGGGCCAAGAATGTGATGAGAGAGATCCTGGGTCCGAAGTCGGTGGACACAGAAAATGCAAGAGGTAGTGTGACACACATAGACACGCAAACCAACACACAAACAGAGGGTGAGAGAGAAATGGACAAATCAAGTAAAGAGGAAGAAATAATAGAGGGAGGAGAAGAACAACAGGGAGGGATGGAGAGAGAGTTGAATGAGAACCGTGACTGGCTGGATCCTAGTTCTAACCAGCAAACAGTTTCCTCAGAAGGAGAGGCAGAGGGGAAGGTAGAAGAAGTATCTAAGAAGAAAGAGAGTAAAGAGGAAGTTGTTCTAAGCTCTAGTAGTTTTCGAGATTTGGGGAATGAGGCTCGCACGAGGAGGCGAGGGTTCCGAAAGTCAGCAGAGAAATCCAAAGAAGAGGAAGAGGATGAGGAAGAAGAAGAGGGAGTTGGAAGGGACCGGAGGACGAGAATATTCAACATATCAGGTGAGAGGAGGACTAACATAAGACGGCTGAATTGGACATTCAGTGACCCACTTGCTCCCACTGTGAGAAGAGATCTAAATGTGTCTTGTTGAACCAATTCTATCAAATTTAATATACCAGTGGTGTAATGTCATTTAGAGAGGCTAAATGTGCTTACGCAAGAATGTAACACAGAAATCCATGAGTCATCTTCCCCTAAATAAGTGTCAATATGGGCGTTAAAATGGTTTATTTTCCCGCCATGTAACAGAAATAAGAAATAAGCAGTTCAAACTTTTCACTGGCAGTTATGTTGGGACGGTGAGATCCATATTTATAATCGCAGCTATGGAATAACATCAAAAATGTTTATGAATACGCAATTATTAGCTCTACCTGAACAGCAACTTTCTTTACCACACCTTGGTAAAGAACCCTTCAGGCCAATGGCAGGGCCTTATAAACCGTATGGTAATTTGGGCATGTGACAGGGCTGTATGTTTTGAATAGCATGGATGAAAAGTTCCACCCTACATTTTCTCTTGTTGTATATACAATTTTTCTATTTAATCTGATACGATTGGGTCCTGAATGGTGTTTTATGTTCAAATGGATTGCTGGTGACTGTAGACACTTAAAAGAATGAGAGCATGAAACATCCCAGCGATTTCTATAGTTTTGTTTCACAGTTTTCCTTCATATTGATTGGATCTCTCTTTCTAGTCAATGATGGATATAATGCCAACAGATATTCTGAACAGTCCTAAAATTGTTTATTTACCTTTTTATAGTAATATATGACAGTAAATATTTCAATCAAAAAAATATTTTTTAAAGAGGCCCATTCTTAGGACTTTAAAGAAATCTGAAACCACACAAACAGTAGACTTTAGGTTCTCATACCGCAGGAGTAACTAATAATGTATTCCTCCAGCATTTGTTTTTGGGTAGTCTCATTTTAATAGTCTGGAAGCGCCAGAGGGCTCCTGAGGATTCTTGTGGGGGTTGGAGTCATGACCGCTGAAGACTCCTAAAACAGCAGCATTTCTTGAAACAGACAGAATTTTGAACTGCCAGATTTCCTTTGTTTCACAAACTAAACCATTCTCATTCATTCATAACAAGTCCTCCCCCAGTACACTTTCCTGTTTTTTTTCCCCATCATATTTCTCATTGCATTAGGGTTATTTTTATTGCCACATTTTCTTGAGAGCTATTGAGTTGCTCATACCCAAAGGTCTTACGGTCTAGTCTATCTTTTCAGTTATGCACTGGAAAGCTTTAGGTGGTTCCCATGTGTACAGCTTGTGTACGGCTATGTAGAATCATCCCTATCTGTTTTGGTTGAGATGGAGTGTTACTGGATTTAGGCTGCTTAAATTCTGATCTTGTCTTGGTTAAGGGAAGCTTAAGGTGCTAAAAAAAACAACCTTGTGATGTGTGCTGATTTCTCTGTGTTTTGGTTTGTATAGATGAAGAGGACGAATTATCTTTTACCTGGAGTGAAATGGACCTAAGGTAGGAGAACATGTGTACTGCATGTATAGACACTCCAATATTTTGTCCCTCATTAAAATGTTTTCCATGTATAAAAGAGTTAACTGTACTTTTGATACATTTTTAAAATCATGTACACTCACATGAGATGACAACTCCAGATGTGTCAAGCTTAATAAAAGCTGTTACATAGAGCAGGTGGTTAGATATTTTTGGAGGTATAAATTAACTGTGGCTGATTATGAATAGTGAATTTCTTCAATGTTGTCTGTAACTGAAAACTACTGTAAGGCACACTGGGACTGACATATTAGACAGCTCAATTTATGCTCTATGATTCCCATTTATAATGTGCTAATATCTGGATTCATGCATTTTTAGGACATCTAATATTGTTCAGTTGAAAATTGAGTTACTTTCGAGGTTATAACTCTGATAATATCTTAAAGAACAAAAAATGGAAATGACAGCATGAAACCTTTTCTTTTTCGGTTTGGCTTGGTGATGTTTATAAACTATATTATATGCAGTCTATCACCACTTTTAGTATTTTATTTGGTAGACAGTCTTACAGATGACCGTTATGTCACAGATGTGCTCTCTCTCCTTCTTACTTTTAGGAAACTTGGGAGGACAAAAAAGAGGAATTCGAAATTCTTTAGTAAGTCTCTGTATTGTCTTTATCTGTCTTGATCTTTACATGCCATGGACATGGCTGTAACCAAAGATATAGGGACTTTGCTTTAACAGACTACGAATAAATATATCTATTTAAAGTCTTCAAAATCCATTAAAACATTACTAAGATGCATACAGTTCCCAGTCATACAAATCCCAATTTCACACACACCCTTCTGTACACATGCTAGTGTACATAATATGATTGTAACTGGCTGTAACATATAGAAAATACATAAAGTTTAAGATACTGAGAGCAGGGAAAGTTTTGTCATTCCTGACCATGCTACTTTGCTAGTCCTCCAGGCAAAGAACAGGTTTGTGCATGCACATCACTCAGAACTGCAGATAAACAGCTGCAAATGCTCACTTAGTATTAAAAATGCTTTCGTGGATGTTCGTGCTTGTACATCTTTTTTCTTTTTTTTTTTGCCCTGTTGAATCACTGACCTGCTGTGCTTGTTTGCTTTCCATGTCATTCTTCTGACTTGATCTCTGTCTGACCTTTTGTAATTTTTCCAATCTAGTAATTCTCAACTGGTGGATCATAGACAGGTTTAGCCTTTTTTCTGCTCTTTTTGCTGTATCTAACAAATGTATTTATATAAATTTATAAGGTATGATTATTTGCATTTAGCATTGTTTTTCTTTGTGTTCTGATGAGGGTCGTGGACAACAGGAAAAAAAAAGCTAAATCTAAATGCAATACAAGTCATGCATAGTTAGAGAAAATACATAGTTTATACGCACCTGTTTGGTGGTTTTTAAGCAAATTCTGATGTTATTTTGGTAAAAATCAGCATAGAAACGTTGAATGCCATGCACAAACCATGAACAAGCCATGATGGTAAAAGAAAATCTGACCCAGACTACATTAAATACAGGATCACTTGCAGTGAGAGTAAACATGTTTGGTTTCTGCCAACCACTATGTTTTTGTACAAATTATTGGTTACTTATGTAGTTCCTCTTGCTAATATGAATTAATGTCAAAGCCTGATTTCAAGGACATTTGTTTAGTTTTGTGTGATAAACATTTTTTTAATCCAGTGTAAAATCTGAGAGGACCACATCAATGATTTCTCTTTCTCTTGCAGACTCTCAGTTGTATCAGGAGTACAGTGAGGTGGTCCAGAACAGAGAGATCCTGCTGTCTCATTCCGATTCTCTATCAATAAGTACATCTTCCTCTCCAAATCATTCCCCTAAGCTATCACGCAGACCTCTCCCACCCCTCCCTCAAGTCCTCCTACATCCCCACACTCTGACCCAAACCAACTCCATTAAAAGTCTAAATGTGCCTCAGCAGTCCATTAACAGACCCCCGTCCCCTCGCCTGTCCATCTCTGCTTCCTCACCCACACTGTGGCAGGATCTCCCAGGAGTGAGGACCAGCTCAGAGTTGGAGGGACTTACTGAGGATGAGAGACGCCTGCAGGAGGTAGAATTATTAGATCAGTAACCCCTACTAAACATTAAAAGTGGCTCAAGTCATAAACTTAAAAATGTATGATACATGTCATTGTACTAAATAACAACATTTCAAACCAAGAAAAACAGCTCAAGCTCACTTTGCAACAGAACATTTCACAATGGTAAAACAATGAACTTGAGGGGAACTAACATATTTACTAAAAAGGATCTTGGTGGTTGGAAGTAATTGTAAAAATATGAAAAGTGAAGTTAGAAAAGGTCTAACACTTGTTTACTGAAAAGTATGTTGAATCCACTTTGATATTTTGTTATCAAATGAAATTCCATTTTTAAGTTTGGCTTAAAGGGATAGTTCACCCAAAAATGAAAATTCTGTCATCATTTACTCACCCTCAAGTAGTTCCAAACCTGTATGAATGTCTTTGTTCTGCTGAACACAAAGGAAGATATTCTGAAGAATGTGGGAAACGGAGCCGTTCCGGGGCACCATTGACTTCCATAGTATTTTTTTTCCTACTATAAAAGTCAATGGTGCCCCAAAACAGCCTGGTTACAAACTTTCTTCAAAATATCTTCCTTAAAATTCACACAGGTTTGGAACTACTTGAGCGTGAGTAAATAATGACAGAATTTTCATTTTTGGGTGAACTATCCCTTTAAGTGTCCACTGTTTTCACAGTAAATTGCATTATGGCTGTATTTACTGTACACATTAGGGAAATTGTGTAAGAAATTTTAACAATAAGTTGTAAAGTCACATTGCAAGATATATTACCACAATTGTGAAATACATATGCAGTTATAAGAATATGAGAATAAAGTAAATGTAAAGCCACAATTAAGAGAAACAAATCCGTAAACGCAAGATTTAAATCACATTTTGTGATAAAAAAGACAGTGTAACAGATAGAGATATAAAACCACAATTGAGAGAAATATAAAGTCTCAGTTGCAGGTAACAGTCCTCACTACAAGATTTAGTCTTATTTCGAGATATAAAGGAACACTGTGACTGTAACTGATTGTAATTGTGTAAAATAAAGTCACAATTTTGATTTATAGTGTCACAGTTATCTTTAATTTTTAACTCTGAGACAGAAACATGCTTTCATGGTACATTGCACTCCTAATATGTATGAATTATCTTTTTATTAGTAAGGATAGCAACATGAAGAGTCTCTCTTTTTTCAGGTGAGGTTTGAGGTCGTGACCTCTGAAGCGTCATACTGCCGCAGTTTGGACATCGTAGTGGAGAACTTTGTCATGTCCAAACAGCTCAACGTTATCCTGTCTTCACAAGACAAAAACTGGCTGTTTTCCAGGCTAAATGATGTTAGAGCCGTCAGTCACAGGTTAGAATCATATCATTAAATTAACAGAATTACTGAAGACTGATAAACACATTTTAGTTTTGATAAAGATGTTTAGATCGCTACATATACTATGTGTGCTGCTGGCATCATAAGACATAACTTTCAGACTCCCTAAATATGTATGAATTCATCTTGGAGTCAGTTCTCAAATGTCTGCTCTGAAATCTGAATACTTTTCCACTTAGCTTTCTGTCTCAGCTGGAAGAAGCAGTGGAGAAGGACATTGTGCGCTTTACCGTCTGTGACATCATTATCAAACACTGTCCACGATTCAAAAATGTGTATGTGCCATACCTTACCAACCAATCATATCAGGACAAGACATATCAAAAATTGATGTGAGTATTCGTTTGCACTGATCTGAAGCGGAAAATGTACTTTTTCTGTTTTATTTTTATCCATATGATTTCTTTGTTTAATTCCACCTTCTCTCATAGGGACGAGAGTCACGAATTCCGTAGAGTTGTGGAAAAGTTGGAGCGTAACCCGGTTTGTCAACGACTGCCTCTACGGTCTTTCCTCATTCTGCCATTTCAAAGAATCACACGCCTCAAATTGCTTGTGCAGGTACTGTCTTCCTCGGTCCTGTTTAATTCTGCCTCTCACATTTTTGGATGACACATTCCCTAAAGTTTGCAGGAAATGCCATGACTCATGCTTGCTAGGAGCACGTGCTTTCCCCTGCCTTCTTCGTCTATGCTATATTAACATGATATTAGATGCCATCCATCTCATGTCACAAAGAATATGGCATGCTGTATTTTAAAAGCCCTTTTTTCTCTTGTCTTTGTTGGTAGAATATTGTAAAGAGAACCGCTCCAAAAACCAAGGATGAAGCACAGGCAATTAAGGCGATGAAGCTACTTGAGAAGGTGATACTTCTCTTTATGTACTTGAAAAAATGTAGTTATGTCACCCACATCTCTGCATTGGAATTTCTTATCAGTTTTCTCTCTCACCACTGTGCCATTTTTCCTTGCTTCTTAACAGATGATCCAGGACAGTAATGAAAGTATCTCTCAAATGAAGAACATTGAGTCACTTGTGACCCTCAATGCCAAAGTTGACTTTGAATGCAGGGTGAGCATGACACGTGTTAGGGAACCTAATTTGTACTGTATGCCATCTGAATAATAATCAAAACGTATAATGACTTGTTTTGTGTCTCTTAGACTCTTCCATTGATCAGTCAGTCCCGCAGACTGGTACGAGAGGGACCTCTGACTGAACTGAGAGACTTTTCTCTGAAAGACCGGGAAGAAGAGAGAAATGTTTATATGCACCTTTTCAATGACTATCTCCTGGTCTCTTTGCGGAAAGAGTACGTTTGGCTTTCTTTAACATCCATACTTCAGTTGTCATTCTTAGTCTTTGAGAAGTGAAATCAGGCTTTTCATGTTTAATGTAAATGATACCTTGTGTTTTATGGTGCAATTAAAGCTTAACTTCCTGTTTGCAGAGGGGGTAGGTTTACAGTTATCGACCATGCACCTGTGTCAGAGCTGCGGGTTGAGAACTGCAGGTTCAAACTGCATTCCTTACAAAAAAACCTGTTCCGTCTGCACATGCCGCAAAAAGCCCTGCTCTTGCGGACAGATACCCAGTAAGTATGTCATTGTGTATGTCTATTATGAGAGAGAAGCTGTTGCTATTTTGTAAATATGCAATGGCTGCCATGTGTGTATGCCTGTGAAGTCCTCATCCCTGTAGGGCAGGGACGTCCAGTCTTGCTCCTGGAGGGCCACCTTCCAACAGAGTTTATATGAGTTACTCCTGAATTAGCTCTTCAGTATCTCTTTCCCCCAGGAGCGGGATTGTACAGCCCTGCTGTTCTGCAGCGCTGGGTAAATTACTTACAAATTGTAATATGTTACCGATTCCAAATTACATGACACATATTCTGGTTAGTAATGTGTAATCCATTAGATTACACATTTTAGGTCATATAATCAGACTACTTTTAGATTACTTTCAGATTAATTTTGTTTTGACCTATCTCATTTTTCATCTTGAACCGTATTGTAACATATTGATATTGACCATATTGAAAATATATTCCATTTGTTATTATCAACAGCATGAAGTGCATTAAACATATTACGCCAAGGTTTCCCAAACTTGGTTTGTGAAGGAACTTCAGGGGGTTTACTGTAGGGAGTTCAGTGAAAAGCTAATAATTAATTAAATCATAAAAATGTTCAATTAAAACAAATCATTTAAAAATGAATCAAAATAAAACATGACTATTGTGACTATAACCAACGTCAGAGAACCATGAACATGCAAATGTGATTCTTCGTTATTAAAATATTTATTTTAAAATCTCAGGGGTACTTCATATAAAAATACTGAATTAAGTGAAAGAGGAACAGATGACAAAAAAGTTGGCGATTTTGTGCATTTTAATGTGTTTGCAAGACAAAAAAATGTAATGCATGGTAAAATAACCAAGTGATAATTCAAATAAAAATGAATGTGTTCATCAGTAGTTGATGCAATGTTGAAACACTTCTTAAACCTGAAATTATTTTTAAAACCAGTGGTCAAATGCTGTGTAGCCACCTGACTAATGACTGGTCTCTGTGTGAATGTCCACAAAACTGAGTGTATATAAACTGTAGGCTGTTTTAAAAGCTGAAAAAGTGGAATTAGGGAGAATCAATAAATTATGAATAAATGATTGCTATTGTGGAAATAATATGTAATCATGTATTCCATAAAAAAGTAACTGTAGTCTGATTACAAGTAATTTAAAATGTAATTTAATCTCATTACGTAATCCAGATTGCATGTAATCAGTTGCTACCCAGCTCTGCTGTTTAGTGTTTCCACATTTGCAAACTTTGTCACATATTGGACAGCATAAATTCAGTTCCATCCGGCAATCTGGTGTTTTGCAATTTGGTTGTGCAAAATATTGCATTAAATTAATCTGTACCCCTCTTTCATTTTCTATCATCTCTCAGAGCCAATAAATTGCGCTGGATATCAGCACTCTCACGTCCTTATCCTGAGATTGACTTCAGTGCAGTTCAGGGTATGTGCACTTCCTGCTTTAAAAGAAACTGCAGTGTCAAAGTAAATATTCTAATGCTAATAATTTAACATGTTCTCTTTTTCCATTTGCAGACTTTTCACAAATGCAGTGCATCAGAGCATTTGTTGCCCAGCAACCAGATGAGCTAAGTTTAGAGAAAGCTGATGTTCTGTTAGTTCACCAGCAGAGTAGTGATGGTGAGTTAAATCTAATCACATGAACACAAGAAAAAAGATCCCCAGTCATGTATAGAATTAATTTCTATTGGTATACCTGAGACCACTACAACAGTTTAGTTACAAGCTCAGATCTTTAACCACAAGGTTAAGAACAGTGCTAAGAACTCTGCCACTGCTTCCAGGAAAACCAAGGTTTGTTCACATGTTAGGAATCACATTTGCCCAGGGGCACCCAATCCTGTTCCTGGAGATCTATTTACCTGCAGAGTTCAGATTTACCTCTGATTCGGCATACTTGTAATTATCTCTAATTATCAAGTGCTCCTGAATATCTTAATTAATGTGTTCAGTTGTGTTAGCCTAAAAAAAACACACCCTGACCAGTATAAAGTAGTGTCCTAAAGTAGAACCCCGTGTTGGCCTTTTTGTATAGTACATTTATTGTTTGTCTAATTTAAGAACTTGCATGACTGCACCAAGCCCACATTCACTAGAGATCTTAGGGACATGTGGTAGACTAGAAATATAACCAACCTGTTAACGCCCATCTTATGAGACTCGTCTCCATTGTTAATGCAACATACAATGAAAGAGTTCTTGGAGAACTTGTGTGGGTAGATCAAGATGGTGTTGTACTGGTATTCTGCAGTGTAAGAAAAAGGGAGATAGGACGCTAGGATAGGACAGAGATAGTCCCGGAATTGCAACCTGATTCAAGAACCTCCTGCAGCTTCCTAAGATTTTTAAGTTGAAGTGAGTTTGTGCTGCATGTATTATAGATCATGACATCATCCATACATGTGTATTTGGTAAGCAAACTCCAGTGGGTCCAGTCGGACCATCAGGGACTCCAGCAGTCCACAAATTTAGAGCAACTTTTTTAGCTTAGGTATACTTAGAACATCTACTAAAGACCTCAAGATTGCAGTCTAGAGAATGGTTTCAGAACGCTTGAGATGATTCCAATCTTCCATGCTTCTTGCCTCATCAGGGCCCGTATTCACAAAACATCTTAAGGCTAAAAGTAGCTCCTAATTTGCCGATTTAGGAAAAATCTTAAAAAATAATGGGCGTGTCAGTCCTAAGTCACTAAGACCAACTCACAACTATCCTAAAATGGCTGTTGCCGGCAATCTGCCTCAGAATATAAACATTTTAGAAACATTTGACGATAATGAGCTTTTAAAAAGGTATGCCTTTGGTTTTGGAGGTTATCCCAACTCCAGATTTTCCTTTGATTATATCCTTTTCATTAACCAGTTGGGCAAGAAGTAACAGCTGTTCTTGCGTCCAGTTTGGTTTTCTTTTACGTTTGCATGTCTTACTATCAGCCATGATTATTCTACTCTGTTAATTAAAAGGCTGTTTATATGCATATTCACTTTTTTTTTTTTTACGAGAAGCATACAGGCTGACAATTACCTGAACATATACATTATATTGTTTAATTAGTGACACTTATCCTGCATTTTAAATCTTTATTTGAATGTAGCAATTAACATTGCTCTCTGCAATATTTCTATGACCAAATCTGACAGAGAACCCTCCCCTATCAGCCAATCACTGTGTGCATGGTTAATAATCATGCTGACATCATCCATAGCAACGAGGTCAACCCCGCCCTTACTCTGAGCTTAAGACTTCTCTCTATTCCTTAGTAAAAGTTTGTCTCAGCAGCTTTGTGAATGTGTTTTAAGAGAAAACTCTTAGCTAAAAACTTTTACTGCTATTTAGGAGAACTCTTAGTGGTAAGATAAAATGTTTTGTGAATACGGGCCCTGATCAGCAAAAACAGACTATTGAAGAGTGAGTAATGGTGAGAAGAGTTGAGACCTTGTACATGAGTTCTTTTTAAGGTTGAAGAGGTAGTAAAGGGGAAAGAAAGAGTGGCATATCAGAAAATGTCCCAGTGCACCACACAGAAGCTGGTGTTTTTGTGGCATTGTTGTATTGTACCTGTTTGAGAGTCAAATTACCTAATTCTGTTCATTAGCCTTGTCTGTTTCCCTGCTCCACCAGCTGAATTAAATATCAATTTTTGAGCAAGTACATAACCAGCCAGTGTTCAAAACTATCGCCTTACTTTAGCCCGATTCACAACAGTTAGCTTATAATAATGTTTTCTAATTTGAGTGGTACTTTTAGGAATTTGGCTATATCGCATGTGAGGATGCTGCAGGTGGCGGATCGTTTATAGCCTTTTCTCACAGCTTGAATAATTAAATTTATCATTCTGATCATGGATTGTAATCCATAAAGGGTCCCACTTTATATTAAGTGCCCTTAACAACCTTACATTTAACATCATTTAGTACAATGCACTTATTGTGTAAATACATGTTTTTACATTGTACTTATATTTTAAAAATACCTGCATGTAATTACATCTGTAATTAATTTCTGTTATTACATTTTTAATTACACTGTTGGCCTATCCCTTACACCTTAACCTACCCTTAAACCAACCCATACCACCAAACCTGTCCCTAACCTTACCCGTATCACACCTCAATAGCAGCAAAAGTGTTTTGCAATACAATATGAACACAGTAAGTGCATTGTACTTATATTTTGATGTAAGTACATAGTTATTATGGCCACTTAATATAAAGTGGGACCCCATAACCTGTCCTGGGGACCTCCAACTACTGCACATTTTGTATGTCTTCCTCACAGCTCACACCAAGTTCAAGTACCGCAGACTCTACTAATGAGCTGATGAGTTGAATTAGGTGCGTTAAATAAGGGAGGCATGCAAAATATGCAGTGGTTGTGGTCCCCAGGAAAGGTTTGAGAAGCACTGATTTAGGTCACTGTAGAACAAGGATGTCCAATCTTGCTTCTAGAGGGCCACATTACTGCAAAGATTAGCTCCAACATACCTGCCTGGAAGTTTCTTGTGATCCTTAAGACCTTGATTAGCTAGTTTTGGTGAGCTTAATTAGGACTGGAGCTAAACTCTGCTGGAAGGTGGCCCCTCCAGGAGCAGGATTGGACTCTACCGTTGTAGAATGTATTGTGAAAGCCAGAAACAGTTGGATTTGGCTCTAAATCAAGATGCTTTGTCACTTGCCTAGAGGCTTCTTCTGTCATCAGATGTGAAATTCATGTGACTCTTTCGAGGTTAAGAACAATATTTGGGATGGCTGTTTGAGCTGCACCTGGATAGACTCTGTATTCCTTAGACCAGTATTATTAACAATGCACACATTGAGATTTTTAAGACTGATAACCATTCTTTCATGACTGGGGCATTCCTAGTTACCACAGTTTATGTAAACAGGCATATTTTCCCACACACTGTATATGATTGTATTACTAATGAGGTACTGATAAATGTATTCCACTGAGCATATTCTATATGTCTGTTCTCAGGAACAGTTCAACAAGTTCCTAGTCAACAAAGCAAGTTCTTAGTAGATAATAACTTTGTCACAAGCAGAATTCAAGAATTGCTAATGGATGTTTTGACAAACTCGGTGCAGAATTCCATTTAAGATTCTCTCCTTTTTATTCAGGCTGGGTGGAAGGAACTCGTCTGTCAGACAGACAACGTGGTTGGGCCCCTGAGTCTCATCTGGAGACAATAGTCAGTGACAAAGCAAGAAAGCGCAACCTGCTGGACACCATGAAAATTCACATTGCTACAGCCGCAATGTGAAGCAATATGTATAGCCTTCAATGTTCTCAGGTGGACTTTTTCAATTACAATTTTTTTAGTATTACTTTAAAGACTTAAGCCTTCAAGAACTTTATGGATTTACGTCTCGACTTCATGGGAAGTTTCTATTTATTGTGTGTATACACTCAAGCTGATAAGGGTGATGTGGGTGTTATGGCCTCACCCATGTCAGGGTACTACTCCACACCCTGCAAAAGGGTCTGGCAAGATGCTGAATTACAGCAACTGAACTTCTCAGATATCTTATGGACATTGACAGACATTGGAAATGGCACAAATGCATATGCAGTACCTGCTCCAAATGAGTATCTATGCAGCTTCCATGGTGTTTATATAAGACTTTCTTAAAATTTGGAAGTGGGGAGTCATTCATGGGCAGAAGTTTGGACTACAGTCTGTTGTCCTCAATCTGAGCAAACCATCTCACTGAGGAACCACGACAGCTGGATATAAGACATAAGCTGGATCTAAGTCTTCGTGTAACGCTGAATACTGCACCAAAACTACTTGTTCTCTGTTATTTATAAACATCAGATCCCCTTCAGCATGGAATATAAATGCTGTCAGACTGCAGCCTAATGGGAATACAGTTTGAAGAGTTGTTGATGTGCTCTAGGACACAAGATGCAAAAGGACAAATTATTAATAGCTATGAAAAACAGTGGACTTTAACAAAGTGCAAATTTTATTTAGGATCAAGAATTATGGATGCCTACTTTTTAAGACCAAAAAGTGTACAATACCCAATGTACATAATATAGATTTTTAACATAAAAGCTAAAAGTATTATGTTTTCATGGAATAATTCCATCTCTGCTTCCTGTTCAAACTGATTAGCATATAACTGTAATATGCCTTAAAAATAAACAGATAATTCGTTTCCTGAAAGAACATTTCATGGTTTAGCAGATGGGGTTTTTAGTCTTATCAAGTGCACTTTGAAGAATTATGGGAAGGCCATCAGGTAGCAAGACCTTATGAAAGAAGAATCAGAATGAAAAAGTAAAGTGGTACAGGATTCAGTAGGAAATCAAATGCTTTAGTGTGATTTATAATACGAAGAATCAATGAACATTTCATTAATGTTTCTTTAAGTATGGAAAAAAAAGACCAGACTATATAAACAGCTTCTTGGTTATATGGAAATAAAAAAAAAACACAACAGTGGAAAATGGTTTTGTGATAAACTAAACTGTACTTGAAATATCTACAAATGATTGGTTCCTGAGGTGAAACTGAAATCTACTTGTGCCCTAACCCGTAATCAATAGTAGCAGACAGGAAAATGACATTAAAAGTACAAGATAATGCAAATACTTTAAAACTTCACAATTAGATTCAATTTGTTAACATTTGTTAATGTATTAGGTATTGTGACCTAACAAAAGAAAATAATTTTAAGAATTAATTTAGTTTAGTGTTAATTTCTACATAGATTAATACATTTTTAGAGTTTTAAGTAATGTATTATCCTAGTAAAAAAAAGTGATATTTAAAATCCATATTTCATTCTTAGTAAAATTCAACCCTAAATGTGTTTTAAAGTCACTATTGATGAGGATTGTATGATATTTTAATAATATTGGTCTTTAAATGCAAGATATTTAAAGTGTACCGAAAGTATACTTGGAGTAGTTCCACTTTAGCACAAACAAATATACTTCTGTATATCTTTAGATAGACCTCAGCACTACTTCTGCACGATTAAAGTTCATTAAAGGAACACTCCACTTTTTTTGAAAATAGGCTCATTTTACAACTCCCCTAGAGTTAAACAGTTGAGTTTTACCGTTTTTGAATCCATTCAGCCGATCTCCGGGTCTGACGGTAGCACTTTTAGCTTAGCTTAGCATAGATCATTGAATCGGATTAGACCGTTAGCATCTCGCTCAAAAATGGCCAAAGAGTTTCGATAATTTTCCTATTTAAAGCTTGACTCTTCTTTAGTTACATTGTGTACTAAGACCGACGGAAAATGAAAAGTTGCGATTTTCTAGTCCGATATGGCTAGGAACTATACTCTCATTCTGGCGTAATAATCAAGGAAATTTGCTGCCGTACCATGGGTGCAGCAGGCGCAATGATATGACGCAGCACCTGAAAGTAGTCCCCAGCTAGGTAACTAGTTATGATATAGCTGGGGACTACTTTCAGGCGCTGCGTAATATCATTGCGGGAGTTGTAAAATGAGCCTATTTTCAAAAAAAGTGGAGTGTTCCTTTAAGCACAAAATTAGTTGTTCCGATTCAGCAGCAACATTTAAGTATACCAGTTTAGTATACAAAAAAATACAACTGCAGGATTTTTTTTTTATTAAGTACATAAATATGTAAATGTATGTAGTACACTTAGCATGAAATAAATGTATTTTAAATACATTTTAGTGTATTTATATTTCACTAGGGTATAAATGGGAATAAATCAACATTGAACAACAGTAATGTTGTTCATTTTAGTTTATGACATCTAATGTATTAACTAATGTTAACAAACTGAAATTTTTGTAGTGTTCCCACAAACATTTTCTGAATAATCTGAAGAAGAAGATTGTGATGTAAAGAGAAACTTGCTGTTTTTTATTAGCAACTGGAGGTTTCCATGTGTGCTCGAAGGAGCCATGAATAGTCTAATCTCAAGCACGCTGCATATTAACAAACACCCAACATGCATCCAGACGTAGACGGTGAATACGACAAACACACACTCATGAGAACTTCAGCACCAGGTAGAACAGGAACATCTCTGCACTCACTCCCTCACATAACATTATCTTCTGCACTACGCGGTACTAGACTAGACTAGTACTATTACCAACTGTTTTAACATGTATTATCACTGATTTACACTATATAAACTTTGCACATGCTGAACAGTCAGTGTCATCTAATAGGAGACAGGCCATGTTTAAGGGAGACACATGCACGAACACTCCACAAATCATATCCAAAGAGGTTCTAATGAGAACATACAGGTGCCGCTTGCGTAGAGTAGCACAGTGTTAAAATAAGAGGAGTGCATGGGTCTATGCGTGCACCACTTTTTAGAAGAACCTACATTTCAAAAGTTTTCCAGGCAGTCAAGTAAGTGCTATGAGTTACGGAGAACCAGGACACACGCTTGGGACATCTGAGTGGATCTAATGACCCAACAGAGAACTTCTGAGCAACACACATTGCTATAGAGCTACACATCACAAAAACATTTTAACTAAAGTGTAAATTCTTGAGCTTTAACCAGAGAAACAATTAGGGGATACTAAAAAGTCTGTTATGAAACAATGGTGTAAAATGGGTTTGAGAACTAAATTCTCTTTTAAAATATCAAACCTGAAAGCATAAGTGTCTAACCCACCCGTAGCTTTGAGCGTCCAGCTTTATGAGTGAGTGAACAGAGGTAATAGTACACTTGGTTCAGAGTACAGCAGATCTGAACAGTACAATGTGGAGGTTGAGATGGGAGATGTGTGTCCTATGGTACATTAAAATACAGTGAAGTGTTTCACTGTATAGCAGGATAAGAATCACCCCACTAATTCTTCCAATTATCGATTATCCGTTCCTTTCAACCTGGAGAAGCATAAAAAAAATTGACGGTCAGTTTTTTGAAGTGTTTGTCAATACAAGATTTTGTGCCTTGTGTAAGAATGTGTAGTTTTGAATCATTCATAAATGTGTTTTTATCTAATTTGCCACACTGAATCAAATGCAACAGATTATGTAAGAATGGTTTTATGATTTACACAAATCGTTTCTAACCCACTGATAAAAATAAAGCTCTTTCATGAAGCTATAAAAAATAAAAAGACTAGTAGTGATAGTAAAGGTCATTGCACACTGAGTCCGAAATTTTCGCACGTTAAAAAATAAATACGATTTCACGTTGTCAGTCACGTTTACACACTGCCTCCGAAACTTTCGCCGTCATAAAAAAATTCGGATCAGGTTCGATTTTCTGCGTTTTCGCATCCGTAGCATGCATGTGGATAGGAAAGGATGAGGAATACGAAAAAATGGAAAAACAGTAAGAACAATAGAAAAAAATAGAATAGTAAGCTAACACTATATATATATATATATATATATATATATATATTAGTTCATAATTGATATTTATGATTTTGAATACTTAATTATGCATGCTCATTTGAACTATTTTTACATTTCAGTTACATGTGCTGCCATCGATCGCATACTTTAAGATCTTTAAGATCACAACTTCACAATCACAAACAGCAATTTAACACTGATAAATGTAATCTTTAGCAAATTTCAAAAGGAATTTTAATTTTTCATACTTTAAATTTGAAGTTGATTTGTAAAATTTAAAAACTAATTTTTGAGGGAAAAAAACAGTTCTCAACTTATCACTATTGGCACAAATTTCTTAAAAATATAATATTTATTGTTAGAGAACCTATTTATTAAGAATATATTGATTAAACTATATTTCCAATATAGTACATAAATTAATTGTGTAAAATGACTATGTCCTAGAAAAGTGACAGAGTAAAAAGGAATTAAAAAAAAAAACCTTGCTATGTGTACTGCGTTAGGCTAACCGAGACTTGTCATATGCTTGCATGTTGTTGCTCTTTTGTTGGTTTTGATTGCTTCTATTGTCCTCTTTTGTAAGTCGCTTTGGATAAAAGCGTCTGCTAAATAACTAAATGTAAATGTAAATGTATATATGTATTAATACCTGTATGAGATGGGCAGGAGGAGGTTGTTTTTCTTCAGAGCTTGCACTTTGCTGAGTGTCTGGGGGTCGAGGGCGATATAACAGCGTCGGGCGTAGTCCAGAAGCTTTTCTTTAGACGGGTCAAACTCGCCCACCTCAGCCACCTTCTCTGGAGCCACCAGCAGAAGCTCAGCAATGGGCGTGGTAGAAGCCACCGTATTACGATCTACACCGTGGATCTGGAAGGCCTTGGACATGTTCTTTAACCTCTGGTATGTTACCAGGATCTTTTTATAACGGAACAGCACACCTGCTGCATCTTTCACTAGAACAACAGCAATAAGGAGAGAGAGATGAACAAAGAGATCAGAAAGAGAAGAAACTCACTTGTTTGTCATGTTTCCTCACACTGTCTCGCTCACCTCTCTGTCTTTCTCTACCTCTGGCGATTCTGAAAACCCTTCTTCTCTTCAGAGCTGGATGACTGCCGGTGGGTCTTCCAGCTGTGCCGATGTTTCGAAGTGACATGTTATCTGTTATCACATCCTCTCTAGACATCATTTCCTCTTCTTCCAGGTAGCTATCCTCAAGGTAGTCATCCTCTTCTTCATCTCCCAGAAGAGTGAGGGATTCTGTGGCAGCATAAAAAAATAAAAGACTTATGTTTTTACAAAAGACTTCTATTTCAAATGCTGTTCTTTTGAATTTGATTCATCAAAGAATCATGCAAAAATATATCACAGTTTCCACGAAAACGACAATAACAAAAAAAAATTAAATAACATTTTAATCATATTTTAGAAAAATATTAAACTCATGAAAACATACATGGAAGTATGGTAAATATACAGTGACTAAAAAAAAACTAGCTAGTTAACTAGTTAACCTCTTAGATAAACTATAAATATGCTTATTGTAGACATACAGTAAATATTTAAACCAAAATGATGATAATAGGGCAAATACAGGTTAAAAAACATTTCAGACCCACCTTGCAGTTCATTGAGGGACCTGTTGTTGCTGCTGCTGCAGCTGCTGCTGGTGCTGCCGCCACCGTGGCCCTGCAAAAGAGGCTGAGGGTGGGGAGATCCATACATGGAATTTATCTGAGCACTGACTGGACCAGGAACAGAGCTCAGGGCCTTGGGATTGGCTGAAGTCTGTTGCGTTGGCCTCTGCTGGAATGACTGACGGTTGGCTGAACGCTGGCTCTCCACTTGTTGATCTGAAACATTAAGGATTAAAGTTAATTCTGTGGCCGGTTGCATAATAGGCTTAGACAACTCTTACAAGTTAGTTGCCTGATTTTTTTCCTTAAGACTGGTCATAACTTTTTTTTCAGTCATTTACATAAAAATGATTAAAGACTGATCTAACTTGAATGTGAAAAATGAGACTCATTACCCTCGGCTAACTGCTAGCTGGTCAGACTAATTCTTAAGACAGTCTAAACATAGTGGCTAAGTTTGTGCAACTGGCCCTTGTGATCTTTATGTTGCAGCAAGGACTCTCGCCCTTACCATGTTAGGACAACACAGCACAGACTTTGGCCAGAAGCGAAAAAGAAGCGTCTTCGAATTTTTAAAGTATGATGTTTTAGTTAGGATTTATTCATGTTCTGCACAGGGTTATTATCATTTTATAACAACTAAATATTAAACATTTTATTAATTGAAATAAAGCTAAAATCTAAATATTACATGTAAAACTTGTAAATAAATAAATGAAAATTAGAAATGTTGCCTAAAACACGTATGTTAAAACACTGAAATTACTAACTGGAAATATAATGTGAACTAAAACTGAAATAAAAATAAATTAAAACTAAATAGTAAGATTTAAACAAAACAAAAACCCACAAAAAATCTAATAAAAATGACAAAAGAACATAAAAATACTAAAAATTGAACCAAAATGAAAGTTAAAAATATAAAAATAAAAGTTGATTAAAAATATTAATAAAAACTATATTATTGTATAAATAATATTAAAATAGCACTGGTTTATATCAGATGAGTCTAGTGTAGAAAGTCAAAGAAGTTTTTACCCCGATCATTTTCTCTTCTCCTTCTCCAAGAAAAACTCCTGGAATCATTACCTGCAGGGAAAAGAGAAATTCAGTTTATGTCTTCCTGTCAGTCTTTGGGAAATCTGTATTAATACCTAGCCTGACTTCTGCGTCATATGATGATTTACTGCAGCCATGATCATAAGAAAATGTACAAGAACATCTTTTTAAAATAAAACTGTTTATCACCTTTCTTTCTGTGGACGGTATCAGCTCAGTCCATGATACACTTAATATGCATACAAATTGGGCATGATGTTATAAGCTAGAATGCAGATCGGAATTCAATTGTTAGATTGTTTACTGAATTTGCACATGTAAGATTTACTCAGTACTGATTTTATTTTATAAATCCAACTCCCTGTCTTTCACCACACAAAGCATGTATGCATGACTAATGAAACTATGTACACTGAAGAGTGTTTATGGGAAAAGCACAAACTAAGCTGGAACATGACAGTTCTCCCAAACATTCCACTATTTCTCAAATGACCTTTGACCACATCTACTAACTTCTTCTTGTCTCACTAAATATCCTCTATTTAGCACAGTGTTGGCTCACTCTCTCTCTCTTCTCTCTGGTTCTGTCCTCATCTCACCGTTGCTTTCCTGACTCTTGGTCGAGAAGATGAACCGATCGAGCTGGCAGCGCAGGAAGTCCCTCTCCTCCTCCAGGTCCTCGATGCGTTTCAGCAGCCATGAGTTTTTCTCCAGTGAGATCTGCAGTTGTGTGCGCAAGTTAGTGATTAACAGGTACGAGCTGCTCGGGGCTGGCGGATCACTACCTGCATCACAACACAAGCAGATATCATCACATGTTAGTTCACCCAAAAATGATAATGTATTCTGTCTTTATTTACTCGCCTTAGTGTCCTTTCAAACACATAAAATGTCTGTTCAACAAAAATAAAAATAATTTGAATATTCTCTCATCATTTCTGCACATGCACTCAAAGTGTATGAAACCAAAACTTTCAGGCATCAAAAAGTACAAATCATAAAAGTAATCCATAGGAAATAAGTCTTTGAAATCCAAGTTTTCTAAAGAGACACGATAGCTTTATATAAACAATAATTTAAGCTTTTATTCATATTTAAACATTGATCAACGCAGATACAGTACATAGAGCACACCAAATATGGTAAACACGGAAGCTCAACTATGCATGCTTTATACGCAAGAACCAATGAGATTAAATATTAAGAATAAATATGAGAGAATATCTACATTTGATATTAATGAACGATGAACGAAATTCTTAAGGGCCGTTCACACCAAGCATGATACTATAAGCAGTGTTGGGGAGTAACTAAAGTACGTAATTTAATTACAAAATAAATGTAATTGTAATCAGTTACAGATAAAAAATGTGTAATTAAATTACAGTTACTTATGAAAATGTTAACGATTACATCTGAAGTTTTTTTTTTTTTTTCACACACACAACCACATACAGATTTAATAAACTTCTTTCATAAATTGCATTGACTGCTCTATGCAATATTCTGTGAGTTTAGAACACAGAATAGAACACATGCTTATTCCATAACTGTTTTATTTCCTATTTGGGTTTATTTATATGCTTTTTTTTTAATTAACTGTTTTTCCAAGGCATTGTTAGATGCCAGTGTTTCCCGTCATAAAAATTTGATTTCAGAATCATCATAGCAACTAAACTATTTCTTGGGTAATACTTTAGAATTGGGAACACTTATTAACTATTAACTATGACTTTTCCCTCAATAAATTCCTAATTTGCTGCTTATTAACAGTTAGTAAGGTAATTGTTAAGTTTAGGTATTGGGTGGGATTAGGGATGTAGAATAAGGTCATGTAGAATAAGGCATTAATATGTGCTTAATTAGTACTAATAAATGGCTAATATTCTATTAATATGCATGCTAATTAGCAACTAGTTAAGAGACCCTAAAATAAAGTGTTACCATTCCTTGTTATGGTTTTAAATCTGTATTTAACCTCAGAATGATCTCAAAGTAAGTCTTATTTTGTGGTGGCTGTGCTTTTAAAATTAAATGATTAGAATTTTAATTCAAGTGATGAAGGATTTCGAAAATGACATTAATCAGTGTTGATGAGTACTACTGTAAGGTTAACCCTGACTGGTTTACATGTTTGAAAATGATTAACAGCTGAAAATATTAGAAATTTAGAAAAGTAATCAAATGTAATCAGTTACATTACTTTAATAAAGTCATTGAAATTGCTATACTACTTATTACATTTTAAATAGGGTAACTTGTAATCTGTAACCTATTACATTTCCAAAGTAACCTTCCCAACACGCGATAGAGTTAGTGTGGATGCAAATATAGTGTAACATTAGTTCTTGAGGTATGGTTCTTTTGAGAGTTTGAACGAGAGTAAATGACTAGAATTTTCATTTTTTGGGTGAACTAAACCTTTAACATTCGCTAAAACACTCAAACAACAACAAGTAACAATGATAATAAACTGAACTGACCATCAAAGTTCTGGTCATTCTGGTTGTAAAAGCCTCCCTGCTGATCAAAGTTGTTGTCTTCGAAAGGAATGGAGATTTCATAGGCGTCCTCATTCTTGGGAGCTGAAGAAAGATGATTAAAGACACGTAGGATGGACATTATTTTTTTCTGGGGAAATTCACAGGTGTCACGTCATCAGCTCCAAAGTGCATTTATGAGTGTGTTTATACAGCAGCGCGCGCACTCACTCTGGAGCTCTCGGGAACTCGCGTGCTTCCTTGAGACTGCATCCGCATCGTTCATATTTCCGCCTGTTCAGACACACAGAGCGCCTGTCACCCCAAAATACTCACAACATCACGAAAGGTACATAAGACATGCAATAATCTAACCGGCTGTCAGATGACAAGCATGTGTCTTCTCTCATACACAGTTTTAATACGTACACAGTATAATTCAAACTATCTTTCAATCATCCCAACACCAGCCATCCACAACCAAAACATTTACATAGACAGGTTATAACATGAGCTGCACTCCTCTTGAAATCAAAAATACTAATCAGGCTATTCATGGTTAGTGTAGTGGTGGAGGGATAATACACCGTTTGTTTAGTTGCACTGAGATGAATAGCTCACTAGCTAATCTTTAGACCGTTCCAGACAGAATGTACCCAAATAAACGCAGTATTTCTGTCACGTGATGACACAAAACACATACAAACCGTTGTTCGCTTGTGAACGTGCTTCCCTGTCACGTATTTGAAGCGTGTCTCAATGCACTTTCATCTGTTTGTGTGTTTGCTGAAGAATCAGCCTGCTAACAATAACAATTAAATCACCCTCAGCACAACAGCAGCGCTAAAAACAACGTGAAGAAAGACACTATTATGGCACTCTTAAATCTGCAAGTTCAAAATAAAAGCCTTGAGGAATTTTTCATTTTTCAGTCACACAATGCACAGTGGTAATATTGGTAATTCCCTGCGGTTCGGTAATATTTCAGTCCCCCAGATTTTTAAAGTGGTGTTCACCAAAAGTAAGTGTTAAAATATTTCACAATACTTTGGTGCCATTGTAACGAATAAAATAATAAGTTACATTTAAATAATCTTTATTATAAAATAATGTCTAATTTCTATTTTACACCAAGGATTTTGTCTTGTTCCTAAGGCACTTCACTGAATTTGTACTTAAAATGTGCCTAGTGTCTAATTTTTGGTAATAGTATAGGCTAAGTATTTATTTGTGTTTTTTTCTTGTGAAAAATATTTTACTAAAAATATGCAAGATATTTTATTAAAAAACAGACTATGGCTCGGTTTCACAGACAGGGCTTAAACTAAGCCAGGATTAGGCCATAGTTCAATTAGGATATTTAAGTAATTTTTATAAACATTCTTAGAAAAAAACATTACTGGTGTGCATCTTGAGGCAAAACAAAGGCACTGATATATTTTAAAATCAGTCAGAGCAAGTTTATTTCAGTTGAAACAGCTCAGACTTAGATTTTAGTCTAGAACTAGGCTTAAGCCTTGTCTGTGAAACCGGAGGTATATGTCCTTCAGTCTGAACTCAACCCCGTCACACTAACCATTCTACGCCCATAATGCTTTAAACTCCACCCATATTTGACATCATTTACCAGAAATGTCATCATTCAGGTCTCTTTATTAGATGGTATAGTATCATAGCCTACTTTTTATTAATATTTTTGAGGCGTATTATAGTTAGGAAGGGTCACTGTCAAGCTTTGCAGCTCAATCCCATCAAATAAAATTAAGGTAGAAAATGGCTATTTTTCAAATTTGATTTTAATCCATAACTATGTTAAAAACCACAATCCCATCACACTCAACCCTGTCACGTATGTATATTTCTCATTGTTTCGGGGTTGTAAACTTGTGACAGGGTTGAGTCATTCACTTCATTTAATAAAAAAACCCCATAAAATCATCATGGTTTCTTACCAAAACAATGACAACTTATATTTTTTTCATGAACAGACTTAACGTTGACACACATCCTATCTCAGAAGTTGCACCCACATCAGCAGCAGAAAGACAGCGTTGAGAAACCAGATATGTTGACCCAGAAAGAATTTCACAATATGAGAGAGAAACAAAGCTGAAAATTGAAATTGAAAGCAATGTCTCCCCTCATCCATGTCTTCAACCCCATCACACTATTATCAACCTTGTCATATTAACATTTTTGAAAAAATAAATAAATAAATAAGGAAGACAATTAAGAATGAAAGCATTTCTTGATGATTGCCACCGGACATGTTAAAGACTTAACACAATAAAATTGTGTTTTTAGTTAAACATCCAAATTGAAAACAGAAACTAAAGAGGCCGTGTCTATTTTTAACTTCAGCCCCATAAAAATTTTAAAATAATCATAAAAGTATGTAACGTTTTGTCATTAAATTGTTATGAGGATCACACGAGGTAGATGTTTATTTTATAATAAGTTCTGCGTAAAATCTTTTTTAAACCAATCCTATTTTGTCCGTTACGGGGTTGAGAATAGAAGGTGTTTAGAAAAACTGATGATTTGTTGGATGTTTTATATGTGCCTAATGATGTGGGGTATTTAGAAAATTAATCATATGTAGTTAAAAAAAAAAATTTTTTTTAAAAATCCAAGCTGAAATATTACTGAATCCCAGGAATGTTACTTTATAGTATATTCTATACAGTGTGAAATGCATTACTGTCACGATCACAAACTCCATTCACCATGCCTGTCATCTTAGCACACTAGATCCCACAATCCTCTCTGACCACCACCTGTGCACACTCCAGTCACCACATCTGTCTGCCTCATCAGTTCCTCCAAATAAGCCAGCACAAACACACATGGTCTGGTCTCATCGATGACTGCTTATGTCTATGTGGTCTATGGCAAAGACCTGTATTGCTTTATGCTACAGTATGCCTGTGTTCTTTCTTCATGCTCCAATCTCCAGTGCTTCTTCCTTCCCAGATTCCTGTTTCTCCTAAAGACCTGCAAAGATGGGAAATTGATGGGAGACACTCATTGCATCATCCCAGAAGGTGTGTGTGGTGTATTCATTACTCATCTGCTCTGGTTGTTGTTTATATTCAGTATTTGCAATCACTTTATCACTTGTTTGCCAATAAACTTTCATTATTATGAGTCTGTGTTCTGTGACAATTACTAAGTGTTTAATTACTCTAATTACTTTTCCCTTGAGAAGGTAAAGTAAGGGATTACTCTTATTTTCTTTCATATTTCATATTTAATTAGTCACTTCTGATGTAATTGCATTAAATACTGTATAGACTAGAACAATTCTATATGAAACAATAGTGGATTTAACATCAATTTGACATCTAATGTTAAAATGTATGTTTTTAATGTAATCTTCTCCCCTTAAATACTTTGTTCAGTTTAAGAAATGGATGAATAATAAGTACAATAATCCTATTACGCTGTTCAAGTAGTTGTTTTTTACCCTTAACCAACACTGTGTATTTTAGTATAACTAAGGAAACATCTGGGTGAAACATTTTCAGTCCGCATAACCATTGTTTTAAAATGCAAGATATTTGTAATATGTAATAACATTTGGTTTATTTACAGAAACAACAGTATGATCTTCTTTCAGTTTATTGCTGCAGTGTGTCATCAAAAGATATGATTATGACACGGCAATGAGGTATATATGACTCAGTATTTAGTTTTGCCCTTTCACTGTGACTTACGGTAATTTGCTGGTCTCGTCTCTGTTTACAGTACCACATACTGTAATTGCTGTATTTGATGCTATATGTCTTCCTCCTCCTCTATTCAATCTGACAGACACCTATTTATTGATTGATTTATTCCTGCTTTGTTCACAAATTGCAAATCTCTCTTTCCCTCTCTCACTCACACACTCACACACACACACACACACACAGTAATTCAACAATTCATTATACTTAGTTATCCATTTCAGAAACCATGCAGTTCTACAGAATCTATATGTATAGAAATTCATAGATTAACCAACTGATTCACTGATTAACCATTAATATCAGTTAGACAAACATATTAAACTAAACGAGAAGAGAAGGAAGTGAAAATTGAATAGTAATAGCATTATGAAAGGCAGTTACTGTGAATGAAATGTTTACAGAAATGAAACATTTTATGTTGTGAAAGGGATACTTTTGTCTTTTGTGCATTTGCAAATGAAAACACATTGAGATGTTTGAAAAAAAGTGCATTTTTTTGATCAGTATCGATGATCTGAGTTTTGAAATGTACAACTTGCTTGTGAAAATTGTACCAAAACTATAAAAAGAAAACCTGTAATACTGTAAAACTTTTTCTGCCCCTAACCATGGTTAGATTTTACATAAAAGCAAATTATGAAAAGGGGGAAGAGCAAGATGGGAAATGAAAGGGTGCTATCATCCTGAATGAACACGTACTACACGTCTGTTGATGTCATTTGTAAAGCGTATCTAAAATATTCTTGGTCAGATCTTAATGCAGCATTCAGTAGATATTTTCACAAAGAGTACATAGAATGCATAAATTGGCTATTTTTAGGATGTCTGGATGTAGTAATTAATCTAGATGATGCATTCTGTCAGTATAATTCTGGTTTAGTAATTATATAGTATTTTGGCACGTCATGGTAACTAAACTTCTGAGACAAAAGTTAATGAGTCGAGCCTAAATGGGTGTAGACTGATGACGTGATAAATCCGCCACTGAGTTTCTTTCCATTTGTCATCTTTACTAGTTAGTCTAGTTTGCTTGCTTCCATTACTACACTGAAAAAAACAATAAGTAAATTTACTTAATTTTTATTTGGCAAGTTTTTGCACACATCAATTTTAAGTAAAATGCAAGTATTTAATTAAGTAAAGTCTACTTAACTAAGTTAGGTAAAATTAGCAAAGGAAATAAGTAAATTTAACATGCTGCCATTTTAAGTTGAAACTGCAGTACTTAAGTACATTTCACTCTGTTATGGCTTCTAAAATTTACTCAATGGATGTAGCACTGGATAACAACCATGCTATTAAAGCATGCGATTCGCTCACAAACATGTAAGCAAGCAAGTAGACATCTTGTTATCCGTTTAAGATAATATGTCCCCTCAAAAGAATTGCTACCCAACTGAACACAGAGACCTCAATACTTGGTACACCATACACAATGATGGTGACAATCAGTGGATAGCGTTTGAGTATGAATGGGTCATTTTGAGTAGAAAATCAACTCCAGATGCCCCAAAACAGTAAGTTACTAAACCTAACAACAAAAGCAACCATAAAACAGTGTAAATACATCTCAAAAACAGCAAAAAAGTTAACCTTATTAATTATTCATGCCCAAGTGCATGATGGGAACAACGGGATCATGACTTTGATATTTACTTAAAGAATCCTTGTAAACATAAAAAACAATTCCAAGTAAAATATACTTATAAGTTCAAACTTTAATTTCTACAAGCTTAAATTGAGCACTAATATAGAATTTACTTTAATTTTTTAATTTTTGCCTGAACTAAATTAATGTAGAAATTACAGTTGTTTTTATGTAGTATTTACTTAACCAAAAAATCATTTTTATCAGTGTATCTTTACTGACTTGGTAAGTTTTACAGAACTGAGCAAGGTCGCTCCTCAAAAGGAGTTCAAGTTTAAAGAGTTCAATTCTTTCCTCCAAACAAAAAGTCCAACATAGATATATATATAACCAGAAGTGACATCGTGCAGTTCTATCAAACAGCATAGTTCAGAAACAAGCAAATAATGTAGGCTACTATTTAGAGTAAGAAGATGGCTATTCTGTGTAAAAGGATATTTCTGCCAAAAAAATGAAAATTTGTCATAATCTCATAGACTCACCCTCATTTTTTTGCCCCTTTAACTCAACCCTGTTACATTAAAAAATTTAAAATAAGTAAATATTAAAATGATATTTTAATCATAAGCATTTTGTTCATGCCATATCACACTTGATATAGCTTTTCAGAAATTCATATTGTTATTGTTTATAATCCCTTAATGCTTTACAGTCCACCTTTAGCACATTAGAAATTCATGCCATAATACTTATATCTTCATAAGTGTGCAAGCCATATGGCAAAAACCCTATTTGATGTTGGGTAACAGAGAGGAAAAAAACAATGTTAGTCAGTATATGTTACAGTATTGACTGAACAGTGAAAATAAAGTAAAATAAAGTGTCTTAGAGGTCCATTCACAAATGAATGAAAGGCTGCAGGTACATGTGATTGGTCCATCATCAATAAAGATCTTATTCAAACAATGAAGCATTTAATTATGAATCTTCATAAAACGTTTTCATGAAAATGATGAACCACATGCCTCAATATCTGGGTTTATTTTAAAACAAATTAGTATTTACTTATAACTTATTGTTTCAAAACCATGACAAAAAGTCATTTCTGAGCAGGAAGTTGTGTGGTATAGCTGGAGAGATTAACTTCCCTCTAAAGTCAGTTTCCTGGAACAAGTCACATTTGGTTTATGGCTTATTCAATATATTTCCTTTGGCCTGAAATATAAAAATAAAATATAAATAAATAAAAAAAATGAATTGAAAATGTATGGCATTTTTGGGAGGCCAGTTACAATGCATAACCATCATTGGGATCAAAATGAATAAAAAAAAATTGAATTTATATACATCCGTTTATTAATTTAATGATTGGTATTTAATTAGTTTATAATTCATCAACCATGTATCATGTTAGAGATGTTAGTGGAACAGAGGTTTAAATGTAATATTCTTTATTCTGCAACAGTGTTGTACAATAATGAATATTTTTGATGGGTCATGACTGTGTTTTCCTTTATACGCAATTTAAGTCAGATAAAAACTATGTGTTTCATCGAATGTTTAAATAACTAGAGCTTAGACAGAAATTCTTCTTTTTGGAGGAGAGGTTTTTTCCCATTCAGTTCCTCACTACTGATGACTAAATCTGACTTGACCGGTTTAATGTTTTGTTATTGCGACATTTATTGTACCCCACACAGTTGTGTATTATGTAGTAAAAGTATGACTAATATTGTCGTCTTATATAAGA
Organism: Tor tambroides; assembly: GCA_021397915.2. Lineage (NCBI taxonomy): Eukaryota > Metazoa > Chordata > Actinopteri > Cypriniformes > Cyprinidae > Tor > Tor tambroides. The sequence goes on from JAFVLL020000470.1 coordinate 149,576, forward strand.
GCCTGTAAGGACTTCCATTCCATTCGTTCTTTCAGTTTGATGAGAACAGTCATTTAGGAGAGACTCTACATTAGATCCTGGAGAACAGAGGTAAAGTCACATGCTCTTCTTTGTATCAGTTCTCTAGTTCTACAAATATATTAATATTATATACAGTTATATACAAATATCTCACATAGAATGTAACATTTAACTGGATTAAAAAAATAAATATAATTCTAGATGTATATTTGAAACATTTATGTACAATCTGAATTTGTTTCTTATATATTTTGTATATCACAATTCAAAGAAAACATATACTTCATTGGTCTTTATTCTTTCAAAATTTCAGTTATCTACTGAAACATACTATTAAATATTCTTCTTTTTCCAGGAGGAGGGTTGACTGCACACATTATAATAACCATGTTTCACATCCAAGGACGACGTATTTGGAAACCCCTGCTGTATATTTTATTGTTATTGGTGAGTCATTGGAAACTAGTGAGATTTCAAATATCACAAATATGTGCATCGTGGTTATGTTATTAATCACACAACAGATGTTTGGCAGATGTTGCACTACAGTTTCAAGGGTTAGCACAGCGTTGACATCATCCAGTTGTGCAATACCAAGCCATAAGTTCAACTTCATGAACCTTTACACTTTTAACTGTGTGTTTACCACAGATCGTAGGCGTTGTGACGCAGCGCAGCGTCAGCAGCAAAAGTGATTGTTCTAAAAATGAATACTGGAGCGACGGGCTCTGCTGTGACAAATGTGCCCCAGGTCTGAAATGTTTAACTAATGCCATCAGAATAACAGTTTTTCAGGGAAATAGCCTGTTTAATCTCTTAACCTGTCATGTATTTTTCTTCAGGGTATAAGTTGATAAGAAAATGCTCTAGTGGCATGGCATCTCAATGTGAGAAATGTTCGAATGGGACATATCTAGACAAGATGAACTATTTCCCAAACTGCTTCAGATGCGAGAAATGCACCAAGCAGAGTAAGTGTGATACTGTTTCATTTTCCTTTCATGATGTCTGTAATGAACTTCAGATTTAAATTATGTATATACTGTACATACCTTGCTGGGTTGATTTTGTTTAGATGTTCACTTTTTTTCTTTGACTGCTTCTCTGACAGATGCAGTGGTGATTTCACCATGTACACCCCAAAATAACACCGTATGTGGATGTCAGTCTGGGTACTACAAAAAGTCCTTTGATAGCATTTCATGGGAGTGTGTGCCCTTTAAAAAGAAAAAAAAATGGCAGGAAAGCTTTATTTTTACTCGGAAATTATGTGACGGTTACCCTGAAGTATGACCGAAGAACACAGCTCTACCTCCAGCATGAACAGATACCTCTGACAAAAAAGTGATGCTTTTGAGGCAAGACTGAGGCAGAATATATGGAATCTACTTTCCCTTTATTTTCAGCTGAATTAAGTTGAAGTCTTATAAAGCACAATGTATTATATTTTATACATGAGTTTCTAAATTATTAACATGGTCAAAAGTTGGGTGAAAACCTATTGTACATAATCTACTACCGTGTTCCTCTTGACTGGTAGTTCATGCCTTTCATTAGTAAGTAAAAGGCCTTTTAGTATAATTATAAAAATGTCCACCTTCAGGTCATTGAACATGTAGCTTTCATAATATTAGTAAAATATTTCAAGATAAACATTTACTGGACTGAAGATTAAAACTATTTTTAGGTTTATCTAATTATTCATACATCATTTTCTAGGAGGAAAAAAAATCTTGGACCTCTGTTGGACCTGTTTAATGTCACATGACTGTACCTCTGTCCACCAGGATCTAATGAGTTGCTCCTAAATGACTTTTTTCCAGGAAACTGAAAGAAGGAATGGAATGGAAGTCCTTACAGGTTCTTGTACAGCATAAGACCATAGTATTATATTTATTCACTCTGTAATCACACACTATACAGTATATATTGTAAGAGGTGTACTATAAAAGATATGTGTATCAAATATAATACAAAAGACCATTTGTTTGTACATATCTCACTTGTATTGCATCGCATTATATATTTTTTAAATAAAAAGTGACAACTGATATTTACATGCATGTTTTGTAAGTCTGCTATAGTCTTAACCCTCTATGGTATGGAGTTGCCATCTGGCAACAATAAATTTCTACTCATTTCCTTGTTTTTCTGAAAAAATAAAATACAATATGTGACCCTGGACCACAAAACCAGTCATAAGGGTCAGTTTTTTAAAACTGAGATTTATACAGCTGAATAAATAAGCTTTGCATTGATGTATGGTTTGTTAGGATAGGACAATATATGTCTGAGAACTATTTGAAAATCTGGAATCTGAGGGTGCAAAAAAAAAAAAAAAAAAAAAAATCTAAATATTG
>JAFVLL020000470.1:152056-185093 GCA_021397915.2 Tor tambroides
AGAGTAAAGAGGAAGTTGTTCTAAGCTCTAGTAGTTTTCGAGATTTAGGGAATGAGGCTCGCACGAGGAGGCGAGGGTTCCGAAAGTCAGCTGAGAAAACCAAAGAAGAGGATGAGGAAGAGGAAGAGGGAGTTGGAAGGGACCGCAGGACGAGAATATTCAACAAATCAGGTGAGAGGAAGACTAACATAAGAAGACTGAATTGGACATTCAGTGACCCCGCTTGCTCCCACTCATGTGAGAAGAGAACTAAATGTGTCCTGAGATGTCTATTGAACTTGTTCTATTAAATTTAATATACCAGTGGTATAATGTCACGTAGAGAGTCTAAATGTGCTTACGCAAGAATTCCATGAATCATCTTCCTCTAAATAAGTGTCAATATGGGCATTAAAATGGTTTATTTTCCTGTCATGTAATTGAGTGTTCCTAACATTTGAACAGTAGTAAGCAGTTAAAACGGTTCACTGACAGCCTTGTGGCAGTTATGTTGGGACTCTGAGATCTTTATTTATAATCTCAGCCATGGAATAACATCAAAAATGTTTATGAATATGCGATTACTTGCTCTACCTCAGAAGTAACTTTCTTTACCACACCAAGACCCTTCAGGCCCGTGGCAGAGCCTTATAAACCATATGGTAAATTGGGCACGTGACAGGTCTGTATTAAATGTTTCTGAATAGCAAAATATGGATTGCTGGTGAGTGTAGACACACAAGAATGAGGAGAGCATGAAACATCCCAGCAATTTCTATCGTTTTGCTTCACAGTTTTCATTAATATTGACTGGGTCTAGTCAATGATGGATCTAACATCAACAGAAATATACAAATAATATTCTGAACAGTCCTAATATTGTTTAGCCAGTTTATTTACCTTCTACAGTAAAATATGACAGTAAATGTTTCAATCAAAAATTTCTCTTTTTCAAAGAGACCCATTCTCAGGATTTCTGAAATCTGAAACCACACAAACAGTAGACGTTAGGTTCTCATACCGCAGGAGTAACTAATAATGTATTTCCCCAGAATTTTTTTTTGGTAGTCTCATTTTAATAGCCTGGAAGCTCCAGAGGGCTCCTGAGGATTCTTGTGGGGGTTGGAGTCATGGCCGCTGAAGACTCCTTAAACAGCAGCATTTCTTGGAAGAGAGAGAATTTTGAGCTGCTAGATTTCCTTTGTTTCACACACTAAACCATTCTCATTCATTCATAACAAGTCCTCCCCCAGTACACTTCCCTGTTTTTTTTTTTTCCTTCACATTTCTCATTGCATTAGGGTTATTTTTATTTATTGCCACATTTTCTTGAGAGCTATTGAGTTGCTCATACCCAAAGGTCCTACGGTCTAGTCTATCTTTTCAGTTATTCATTGGAAAGCTTGAGGCGGTTCACATGTGTAGAGCTTGTGTATGGCTATGTAGAATCATACCCATCTGTTTTGCTTGAGATGGTGTGTTACTGGATTTAGGCTGCTTAAATTCTGATCCTATCTTGGTTAAGGGAAGTTTAAGGTGCTAAAAAACAACATTGTGATTTGTGCTGATTTCTCTGTGTTTTGGTTTGTATAGATGATGAAGAGAATGAATTAAGTTTTACCTGGAGTGAAATGGATCTAAGGTAGGGGAACCAGAATTTACAGCATGTATACTGCATGTATAAAACACTACCACATTTTGTCCCTCATTAAAAATGTTTTCCATATAAAGGAATTAATTGATTTTTTGATAAATGTTCAAAATCATATATTCATGACTCTGGATGTATCAACCTTAATAAAAGCTGTTCTTATTTTACATAGAGCAGGTAGGTAGATGTTTTGGAGGAAAGAATTAACTGTGACTGACTATGAATAGTGAATTTCTACAATGGTGTCCGTAACTGAAAACTACTGTGTTTGTTTGATACTGCAGGCGCACTGGTACAAAGTGACTAACAAATTAGACAGCTCAATTTGTGACCCTGGACCACAAAACCAGTCTTAAATAGCACAGGTATATTTGTAGCAATAGCCAAAAATACATTGTATGGGTCAAAATTATCAATTTTTGTTTTATGCCAAAAATCATTAGGATATTAAGTAAAGATCATGTTCCATGAAGATATTTTGTAAATTTCCTACCGTAAATATATCAAAACTTCATTTTTGATTAGTAATATGCATTGCTAAGAACTTCATTTGGACAACTTTAAAGGCGATTTTCTCAATATTTTGATTTTTTTTTTTTTTTGCACCCTCAGATTCCAGACTTTCAAATAGTTGTATTTTGGCCAAATATTGACCTATCCTAACAAACCATACATCAACGGAAAGCTTATTTATTCAGCTTTCAGATGATGTATAAATCTAAAAAAGTTTTCGAAAAATTGACACTTATGACTGGTTTTGTGGTCCAGGGTCACATTTATCCTCTATGATTCCCATTTATGATGTGCTAATATCTGGATTCATTTTGTAGGACATCTGATATGATTCAGTTGAAAATTGAATTACTTATGAGGTTATAACTCTGATAATATCTTAAAGAACAAAAAATGGAAATGACAGCATGACATCTTGTTCAGTTTGGCTTGATAATCTTTATAACTTTATATAGAGTCTGCCAGCACTGACAGTATTTTATTTGGTTGACAGTCTTTCAAATTATGTTATATCACAGATGTCATTTGCTGTCTCTCTCTCTCCCCTTTTTACTTTTAGGAAACTTGGGAGGACAAGAAAGAGGAATTCAAAATTCTTTAGTAAGTCTCTGTATTGTCTTTATCTGTAACACATTGCTGATCTTTACATGGACATGTAATTGGCTATAACAGACTACAAATAAATTGTTCTATTTTTAAGTCTTCAAAATGCATTAAAACATTATTAAGACACATACAATTCCCAGTCATACAAATTCCAATCTCACACACAGCTTTCTGTACATAATATGATTGTAACTGGCTGTAAAATATATGAAATACATTGGTGGTTACAGTTCAGATGTTGAGAGCAGGGAAAGTTTTGTCATTCCATACTATGCTACTTTGCTAGTCCTCCAGGCAAAGAACAGGTTTGTGCTTGCACATCACTCCAGAACTGCAGATAAACAGCTGCAAATGCTCACTTAGTATTAAAAACGCTTTTGTGGATGTTCGTGCTTGTACATCTTTTTTTGCCCTGTTCAATCACTGACCTGCTGTACTTGTTTGCTTTCTTTGTCGTTCTGACTTGATCTCTGTCTGACCTCTTGTAATTTTTCTAATCTAGTGATTCTCAGCTGGTGGATAGACAGGTTTAGCCTTTTCTGCTTTTTTGCTGTGTCTAACTATACAAATCTATTTATAAAAATGTATAAAGTATGATTATTTGTATTTAGCATTGTTTTTCTTTGTGTTCTGATGAGGGTCATGGGCAACAGGAAAAAGCAATGCTAAATCTAAATGCAATTAAACAAGTCATGCATAGTTAGATAAAATACATATTTTTAAAGGGAAGAGAAAACACTTCCCATAACTATTTGTTGGTTTTTAAGCAAATTCAGATGTTTTTTGCTAAAAATCTAGCCAAATTAGGCAGAAACCAGCATAGACAAGTTGCATGCCATGCACAAACCATGAAGGTAAAAGAAAATATAAACCAGGCTACATTAAATAGGGTTCACTTACAGTGATAGTAAACTACAACTGTAAAGTGTTTGGTTTCTGCCAACCACAATGTAATCCTGCTAATAATAATTAATGTCATTGCTTGATATTTTGTGTGATAAACAATTTTTGTATCCAATGTAAAATCTGGGTCCAATTCAGAAGCACAGCTCTAGAACCATATCGATGATCTCACTTTCTCTTTCTCTTGCAGACTCTCAGTTGTATCAGGTGTACAATGAGGTGGTCCAGAACAGAGAGATCCTGCTGTCTCATTCTGATTCTCTATCAATAAGTTCATCTTCCTCTCCAAATCATTCCCCTAAGCTATCACACAGGCCTCTCCCACCTCTCCCTCAAGTCTGCCCACACCCCCACACTCTGTCCCAAACCAACTCCTTTAAAAGTCTAAATGTGCCTCAGCAATCCATAAACACACCCCCTTCCCCTCGCCTGTCCATCTCTGCTTCCTCACCCACACTGTGGCAGGATCTTCCTGGAGTGAGGAGCAGCCCAGAGTTGGAGGAACTTAAAGAAGATGAGAGACGTCTGCAGGAGGTATCCTCTATTAAACATCGCAAAATAAACAGTAGCCCAAGTCAAAAACTTAAAAATATATAAATGTCATTGTATTAGATAATAACATTTCAAACCAAGTGTCATGTATTTGAAAGAAAAACAGCTCAAGCTCACTTTGCAACAAAACATTTCACAATGATAAACCAATGAACTTGAGGGGAACTAACATCATACATTTACTAAAAAGGATCTTGGTGGTTGGAAGTAATTGTAAAAATGTGAAAAGTGAAGTTAGAAAAGGTCTAACATTGCAATATGTAAAATCACAATTGTGACCCTGGACCACAAAACCAGTCTGAAGTCGCTGGGGTATATTTGTAGCAATAGCCAAAAATACATTGTATAGGTCAAAATTATACATTTTAATCTTATGCCAAAAATCATTAGGATATTAAGGAAAGATCATGTTCCATGAAGATATTTTGTAAATTTCCTACTGTAAATATCAAAACTTAATTTTTTATTAGTAATATGCATTGCTAAAAACTTCATTTAGACAACTTTAAAGGCGATTTTCTCAATATTTAAATTTTTTTGCACCCTCAGATTCCAGATTTTCAAATAGTTGTATCTCGGCCAAATATTTTCCTATCCTAACAAACCATACATCAATGGAAAGCTTATGTATTGATGATGTATAAATCTCAATTTAAAAAAATTGGCCCTTATGACTGGTTTTGTGATCCAGGGTCACAATTGTGAAATATATTTGCATATAAAGTCACTGTAAGTCACAATTAAGAGAAACAAATTCATAAATGCAAGATTTAAAGTCACATTGCGAGATAAAAATGACAGTTGGGAGATATAATGTAACTGTGAGGTATAAAACCACAGTTGAGAGAAATATAAAGACTCAGTTGCAGGTAACAGTCTCCACTGCAAGATTTAAAGTCTCATTTCGAGATATAAAGAAACACAGCAACATATAAAGTCACAATTTAGGTTGTAATTGTGAAAAATAAAGTCACAATTTTGATATATAAGGTCACAGTTAACTTTATTTTTTAACTCTGAGATAGAAGCAGGCTTTCATTGTACATTGCAGTCCTAATAGGTATGAATTATCTTGCAATAAATACGTGTTGTGCTTCAAAAGATGTTTGTAAGGACAGCATCATAAAGAGTCTCTGTCTTTTTCAGGTGAGGTTTGAGGTCGTGACTTCTGAGGCGTCATACTGCCGCAGTTTGGACATCGTAGTGGAGAACTTTGTCATGTCCAGTCAGCTCAACGTTATCCTGTCTTCACAAGACAAAAACTGGCTGTTCTCCAGGCTAAATGATGTCAGAGCCATCAGTCACAGGTTAGAATTATATCATTAAACAAAAAGAATTACTGAAGAAAAATACATTTTAGTTTTGATAAAGATGTTTATATCTCTACATCTATTATGTGTGCTACTGATGTCATAAGACAACTTTAAAAGAATAGTTCTCTCATATAGGTTTGGAATGACATGAGGGTGAGTAAATGATGATAAATTTTTCATTTTTGAGGTGAACTATTCCTTTAAGACTCCCTCCAGCACAATTGTGTTCCGGTTTAGCTCTGACAACATCCTGGAGTCAATTCTGAACTGTTTGCTCTGAAATTACGTCACTAATATATGCTTCTTTTCACTTAGCTTTCTCTCTCAGCTGGAAGAAGCAGTGGAGAAGGACATAATGCGCTTTACCGTCTGTGACATCATTGTCAAACACTGTCCACGATTCAGAAATGTGTATGTGCCATACCTTACCAACCAATCATATCAGGACAAGACGTATCAAAGATTAATGTGAGTATTTGTTTCCACTCATCTAAAATGGAAAATGTGCTTTTCCTATTTTATTTTTGTCCATATGATTTCTTTGTTTCACTCCACCATCTCCAATAGGGACGAGAGTCATGAATTCCGCAGAGTTGTGGAAAAGTTAGAGCGTAACCCGGTTTGTCAACGACTGCCTCTACGGTCTTTCCTCATTCTGCCATTTCAAAGAATCACACGCCTCAAATTGCTTGTGCAGGTACTGCCTTCCTCTGTCCTGTATAATTCTGCCTCTCAAATTTTTTAAAGGTGTAGTTCACTTTTAGAACAAAAATTTACAGACAGTGTACTCACCCCATTGTCATCCAAGATGTTCATGTCTTTCTTTCTTCAGTCGTAAAGAAATTATGTTTTTTGAGGAAAACATTTCAGCATTTCTCTCCATATAATGGACTTCTATGTGCACCCGAGTTTGAACTTCCAAAATGCAGTTTAAATGCAGCTTCAAAGGGCTCTAAATGATCCCAGCCGAGGAAGAAGGGTCTTATCTAGCGAAATGATTGGTTATTTTCTTTTTAAAAAAATACAATTTATATACTTTTATCCTCAAACGCTCGTCTTGTCTAGCTCTGCGTGAACTCTGTGCTTTCCGGTTCAAGACAGTTAGGGTATGTCAAAAAACTCCCATCTCATTTTCTCCTCCAACTTCAAAATCATCCTAAATCGTCCTACATCGCTGCAGAAGTACTGACCTAGTGTTTACAAAGTGAACATGCAAAGAAGGACAAACGCCCTGTACAAAAAATGGTAAAAGAGCAATGTAGGATGATTTTGAAGTTGGAGGAGAAAATGAGTTGGGAGTTTTTCGAGAAAGACATGAACATCTTGAATGACAAGGGGGTGAGTACATTATCTGTAAATTTTTGTTCTGAAAGTGAACTACTCCTTTAATGACACATTCTCTAACTTTGCAGGAAATGACATGACTCATGCTTCCTAGGAGCATGTACTTTCTCTGCCGCCTTTGTTTATGCTATATTAACACAATATTAGATATCGTTCATCTCCTGTCAAAAAGAATATGACATGCTGCATTTTAAATGCTCTCTTTTCTCGTCTTTGTCGGTAGAATATTGTAAAGAGAACTGCTCCAAAAACCAAGGATGAAGCACAGGCCATTAAGGCCATGAAACTACTTGAGAAGGTGAGACTTCTCTTTATGTACTTGGAACAATGTAGTTAAGTCACCCACATCTCTGCATTGGAATTTCTTATCAGTTTTCTCTCTCACCACTGTCCCATGTTTCCTTGCTTCTAAACAGATGATCCAGGACAGTAATGAAAGTATCTCTCAAATGAAGAACATTGAGTCACTTGTGACCCTCAATGCCAAGGTTGACTTTGAGTGCAGGGTGAGCATGACATGTTTGGGAACCTAATTTGTACTGTATGCCATCTGAATAATAATCAAAATGTATAATGACTTTTGTGTCTCTTAGACTCTTCCTTTAATCAGTCAGTCTCGCAGACTGGTACGAGAGGGACCTGTGACTGAACTGAGAGACTTTTCTCTGAAAGACCGGGAAGAAGAGAGAAATGTTTATATGCACCTTTTCAATGACTATCTCCTGGTCTCTTTGCGGAAAGAGTATGTTTGGCTTTCTTTAACATCCGTAGTTCAATTATTAGTCATTATTAGTCTTTGAGAAGTGAAATCAGGCTTTTCGTGTTTAATGTAAATGATACCGTATGTTTTATGGTGCAATTAAAGCTTAACTTCCTGTTTGCAGAGGGGGTAGGTTTACAGTTATTGACCATGCACCTGTGTCAGAGCTGCGGGTTGAGAACTGCAGGTTCAAACTGCATTCCTTACAAAAAAACCTGTTCCGTCTGCACATGCCGCAAAAAGCCCTGCTCTTGCGGACAGATACCCAGTAAGTATGTCATTGTGTATGTCTATTATGAGACAAAAGATGTTGCTATCTTGTAAACATGCAGTGACTACCACATGTGCATGCCTGTGAAGTCCTCATCCCTGTAAGGCAGGGGCATCCAGTCTTGCTCCTGGAGGGCCACCTTCCAAAAGAGTTTACATGTACACATGAACTAGCTCTTCACTATCTCTTCCCCCCAGGAGCTGGATTGGACACCCCTGCTGTAGTTTCCCCATTTGCAAACTTTGTCACATATTGGACAGCATAAATTCAGTTCAGTGCGGCAATCTTGTGTTTTGCAATCTGGTTGTGCAGAATATTGCGTTAAATTAATCTGTACCATCTCTCATTTTCTATCATCTCTCAGAGCCAATAAATTGCGCTGGATATCAGCACTCTTACGTCCTTATCCTGAGATTGACTTCAGTGCAGTTCAGGGTATGTGCACTTCCTGCTTTAAAAGAAATCGCAGTGTTTAAGTAAATATTCTATCGCTAATAATTTAAAATGTTCTCTTTTTCCATTTGCAGACTTTTCACAAATGCAATGCATCAGAGCATTTGTTGTCCAACAACCAGATGAGCTAAGTTTAGAGAAAGCTGATGTTCTGTTAGTTCACCAGCAGAGTAGTGATGGTGAGTAATAACTAATCACATAAACACAAGAAAAGATCCCCAGTCATGAATAGAATTCATTTATTTCTGTCGTTATACCTGAGGCCACTACAACATTTTACATGCTCAGATCTTTAACCACAAGGTTAAGATCATAGCTAAGAACTCTGCCACTGCTTCCAGGAAGCCAAGGTTTGTTCACATGTTAGGAATCACCCTGGCCCAGGGGCACTCAATCCTGATCCTGGAGATCTACCTACCTGCAGAGTTCAGATCAAACTCTGATCAGCACACTTGTCTGTAATTTTCCTGAAGATCTTAATTCAGTGGTTCTCAATTTCAGCCCCTGCGTACCACCACTCGGCACATTTTGTATGTACCCTCTTATCACTTCAGACATTTGTTCTATTTGAACATAAGTGCCATACGAAGTGGACATCACATGATATTCCGCCATGATTCCAGTTTGAAGGGAGCTTATATGTTCACATTCAAAGGGCATTAAAGTGTGCAAGATGTGAATATAAATTGAATTTATTTACAGAGGTCACACTTTTCTAGTAAGTTTCGTCTGGGTGTGAAGATGCTGCAGACCATGGCATGACGCAAGTCTGTGAATTAATGTTCTGAACTGAAGTAAACTTCAATGGATTTCCTCTGTGCTCAGGGAGTAGGGAGCAAAGAACACTGTGTAGGGACCCTGTCAATCAGAACACACTTCATGCATTGAGCGCTCGTCTAACAAACTAGTTATCTGAATCAGGTGTGTGAAATTAGAGACATGCAAAATATGCCGAGCGGTGGTACGTGAGGACTGGAATTGAGAACCACTGTCTTAAATTACTTGATCAGTTGTGTTAGATCAGGGTTTGAGCTGAATTTTGTAGGTAGGTAGAGCTCCAGGAACAGGATTGGGCCCTAAAAATCCACCCTGACCAATATAAACAAATAGTGACCTAATAAAGTAAAACTTATGTTGCCCTTTTTGTATAGTACATTTATTGTTTGTCTAGTTTAGGAACTTGCATGACTGCACCAAGCCCACATTCACTTACAGATCTTAGGGATATGTCGTGGACTAGAAATATAATCAACAAGTTCTGTTCTGGTAAAGCCCAGTTTATGAGACTCATCTCCATTGTTAATGCAAAGAGTTCTTGGAGAACTCGTGTGGGTAGATCAGGATGGTGTTGTACTGGTATTCTGCAGTGTAACAAAAAAGAAGATGGGACGCTAGAACTGAGATAGTCCCAGAATTGCGACCTATTGGTAGTCTGTGATTCAAGAACCTCCTACAACGTCCTGAGTTTTCAAAGTTGAATTGAGTTCTGTGTTGCATGTACTGTAGATCATATAATCATCCATACCTGAGTATATGGTAATCAAACTCCAGTGGGTCCAGTCTGACCAGTGGGAATCCTCCAGTCCACAAACTGGAGGATTTCAAGTTTTTGGCTTAGTTATACTTAGAACATCTAATAAAGACCTCAAGATTGCAGCTTAGAGAATGGTTTCAGAACGCTTGAGATGATTCCATTAGTCCCCACAACATTGGAAAGGGTTCATTGCTTCTTAACTCTTACCTGATTGGCAAAAACAGACTATATGGAAGAAGAATAATGGTGAGAAGAGTTGAGACCTGGTAGATGAGCTCTTTTTAAGGTTGAAGAGGTAGTGAAGAGGAAAGAAAGAGTAATGTATCAGAAAATGTTCCAGTCCACCACACAGGAGCTGGTGTTGTTGTGGCATTGTTGTATTGTACCTTTGTTTGAGAGTCCAATTACCTATTCTGTTCATTAGCCTTGTCTATGCTTCCCTGCTCCACCAGTTGAATTTAAAGATCTTATTCACAGCAAATTAAATCAAGACGCTTTGTCACTTGCCCTAGAACAGGGGTGTCAAAACTCAATTCCTGGAGGGCCGGAGCCCTGCAGAGTTTAGATCCAACCCTAATTAAACACACCTGATCCATCTAATCAAGTAATTTAGGCTTATTTGAAAACTACATGGTTTGAGCGTTGGAGCAGAGTTGGAACTAAACTCTGCAGGGCTGCGGTCTTCCAGGAACTGAGTTTGACATCCCTGCCCTAGAGGGTTCTTCTGTCATCAGATGTGAAATTCATGTGACTCTTTCAAGGTTAAGAACAATATTTGGGATGGTTGTTCCAGCTGCACCTGGATAGACTCTGTATTCCTTATTTGAACCAGTATTATTAACAATGCATAACAGAGATTTTAAAGATTGATAACCATTCTTTCATGACTAGGGCATTCTAGTTACCACAGTTTATGTAAACAGGCACATGGTATATGATTGTATTACTAATGAGGTGTCCTCATAGTGCTGATAAATGAACTCCACTGAGCATGTTCTATATGTCTGTTCTCAGGAACATTTCAACAAGTTCCTAGTAGATACTAATATTATGTCACAAGCAGAATTCAAGAATTGCTAATGGATGTTTTGACAAACTCAGTGCAAAATCCCATTCAAGATTCTCTCCTTTTTATTCAGGCTGGGTGGAAGGAACTCGTTTGTCAGACAGACAACGTGGTTGGGCCCCCGTGTCTCATCTGGAGACAATAGTCAGTGAAAAAGCAAGAAAGCGCAACCTGCTGGACACCATGAAGATTGCTACAGCTGCAATGTGAAGCAATATGTACAGCCTTTAATGTTCTCAGGTGGAGTTTTTCAACAACAATTTTTTAGTATTACTTTAAAGTCTTATACAAAAACTCCTTCAAGAACTTTAATGATTTACGTCTCAACTTCGTGGGAAGTTTCTATTTATTTTGTGTATACACTCACTCAAGCTGATAAGGGTGATGTGGGTGTTATGGCCTCACCTATGTCAGGGTACTACTCCACATCCTGCAAAAGGGTCTGGCAAGATGCTGAATTATGGCAACTGAACTCCACATGGACAGCTATGGACCTCGCAGATGTCGCAAAAGCATCCATATGCAGTACCTGCTCCGAATGAGTATCTGTGCAGCTTCCATACAGACTTTCTTAAAATTTGGAAGTGAGGAGTCACTCCTGGGCAGAGTTTTGGACTACAGTCTGTTGTCCTCAATCTGAGCAAGCTATCTCACTGAGGAACTATACAGCTGGATATAAGACATAAGCTGGATCTAAGTCAGCGTGTAAAGCTGAATAGTGCACCAAATCTACTTGTTCTCTGTTATTTATAAACATCAGATCCCCTTCAGCATGGAATATAAATTCTATTGGACTGCAGCCTGATGGGAATACAGTTTGAAGAGGAGTTTTTGTTGTGCTCCAGGACACAAGATGCAAAAGGACAAATTACTACTAATTGTGGAAAACAGTCGACTTTAACAAAGTGCAAATTTTATTTAGGATTGTGAGTGATGGACGGCTACTTTTTAAGACCAAAAAGTGTACAATACCCAAGGTTGTCTACAATGTACACAATATAGGTTTTTAACATAAAAGCTAAAAGTATTATGTTTTCATGGAATAATTCCATCTCTGCTTCCTGTTCAAACTGATTAGCATATAACTGTAATATGCCTTAAAAATAAACAAATAATTAGTTTCCTGAAAGAACATTTCATGGTTTAGCAATTGGGATTTTTAGTCTTATCAAGTGCACTTTGAAGAATTATGGGAAGGCCATTTGGCAGCAAGACCTTAAGAAAGAAGAATCAGAATGAAAGAGTAAAGTGGCACAGGATTCAGTAGGAAATCAAATGCTTTAATGTGATTTACAATACGAAGAATCAATGAACATTTCACAAATGTTTCTTTCAGTATGACCAAAAAAAAAAGACCAGACTATAAACAGCTTCTTGGCTATATGGAAATAAAAAACACAACAGTGGAAAATGGTTTTGGGATCAACTAAACTGTACTTGAAATATCCACAAATGATTGGTTCCTGAGGTGAAACTAAAACCTACTTGAGCCCTGACCCGTAATCAATAGTAGCAGACAGGAAAATGACATTAAAAAGTACAAGATGATGCAAATATGGCAACAATTACGTTCAATTTGCTAACATTAGGTTAAGGTATTAGGTATCATTAACAATGGAAAATAATTTTAAGAGTAATTTAGGTTAGTGTTAATTTCTACATAGACTACATAACACATTTTTAGAATTTCAAGTTTTATAAATAATGTATTACCCTAATAAAAAAGTGATATTTAAAATACATTTATTTCATACTAAGTATATATCTATTAACATATTTACTGACATATCGCTCAAGACTTACTGATATAAAAATTATAATTAAACTTTATTTGGAGTACTATTTGTGTACAATGCACAATTCTTCATATTAAGCCTGAAATGTGTTTTAGTGTCACTATTGATGAGGATTGTATGATCTTTGAATAATATCTGTATTTAAATGCAAGATATTTAAAGTGTAGCTAGTTCCACTTTAGCACAATCAAATATAGCCTACTTCAGTATATCTTTAGTTGGACTTCAGCACTATGTCTTCACAATTAAAGTGCATTAAGCACAAAATTAGTTGTTCTAATTTCGCAGACTTTAAGTATACAAGTTTAGTATACTAAGAGTACAATTGCAGGATATTTTTATTAAGTACATAAATATGTAAATGTATTTGTAGTATACTTAGCATTAAATAAATGTACTTTAAATACATTTTAGAATATTATTTTTCACTAAGGTATAAATGGGAATAAATCAACAATGAATGTATTAAGTAATGTTAACAAACTGAAACTTTTTGTAGTGTTCCAACAAACATTATCTGATGGTAAGGAAGAAGAAGATTGTGATGTAAAGAGAAACTCGCTGTTTTTTTATTAGCCACTTGGAGGTTTCAATATGTGCTCGAACGAGCAATGAATAGTCTAATCCCAAGCACGCTGCATACTAACATGCATCCAGACGTACACGGTGAATTCGACAAACACACAATCAGAGACACACTTGTGAAAACTTCAGCACCAAGTAGAACAGGAACATCTCTGCACTCACTCCCTCACATAACATTATCATCTGCACTATGCGGTACTAGACTAGACTAGTACTATTACCAACTGTTTTAACATGTATTGTCACTGATTTACACTATATAAAACTTTGCACATGCTGAACAGTCAGTGTCATCTAATAGGAGACAGGCCATGATTAAGGGAGACACATGCACGAACACTCCACAAATCGTATCCAATGGGGTTCTAATGAGAACGTACAGGTGCCGCTTGCGTAGAGTAGCACAGTGTTAAAATAGGAGGAGTGCATGGGTCTATGCGTGCACCACTTTTTAAAAGAACCCAAATTTCGAAACTCCTTCAGTCTGTCAAGTAAGTGCTATGAGATACGGAGAACCAGGACACACACTTGGGACAACTGAGTGGATCTAATGACCCAACAGAGAACTTCTGAGCAACACACACTGCTATAGAGCTACACATCACAAAAAAGGGCTGATGTTGTTGCTGCACATTTTGACCAATTTAAACTAAAGTGTAAATTCTTGAGCTTTAACTGGAGCAAGTATTAGACGATACTAAAAAAGTCTGTTATGAAAGAATGGAGTAAAATGGGTTTGAGAACTAAGTTCTGTTTTAAAATACCAAACCTGAAAGCATAAATGTGCAACCCACCCGTGGCTTTGAGCGTCCAGCTTTATGAGTGAGTGAACAGAGGTAATAGTACACTTGGTTCAGAGTACAGCGGATCTGAACAGCACAATGTGGAGGTTGAGATGGGAGGTGTGTGTTCTATGGTACATTAAAATACAGTGAAGGGTTTCACTGTATAGCAGGCTAAGAATCACCCCACTAATTCTTCCAATTATCGATTATCCGTTCCTTTCAACCTGGAGAAGCATAAAAAAAAGGTCAGTTTTTTTTTTTTTAAAGTATTTGTCAATAGAAGATTTTTAGCTTTGTGTAAGAATGTGTAGTTTTGAATCATAAATGTTTTTATCTAAATTGCCACACTGAATCAAATGCAATAGATTATGTAAGAATGGTATTATGAAATGATTTACACAAAACCCATTGATAAAAATAAAGCTCTGTCATGAAGCTTTATAAAAATAAAAAAGACTAGTAAACAAAAAGACTAGTAATAGTAGGATAAAAATAGTATATATATATATATATATATATATATATTTATTTATTTATTTATTTATATACACACACACACACACACACGTGTATCAAAAAATTTGAATATCATGAAAAACTGCATTTTTTTGTAACTTATTTCAAAAAGTGAAACTTTCATATATATTTTATAATCATTACATGTAAAATAAAACATTTAAAAAGTTTTTTTTTTTTTTTGCTTTCATTTTGATGATTAGAGCTTACAGCTCATGAAAGTCAAAAATCCAGTATTTCAAAATATTAGAATATTTATATTTGAGTTTCATTAAATGACCATCCCTACAGTAAAAATTCCGGGTATCACTTGTTCTTTGAAACCACAATAAAGGCGAAGGCTGCTGACTTGGCAATGATCCAGAAGACAATCATTGACATCCTCCACAAAGAGAGTAAATCACAGAGGGTCATTACTGAAAGGGGTGGCTGTTCACAGAGTGCTGTATCAAAGCATATTAAATGCAAAGTTGACTGGAAGGAAGAAATTGGGTAGAAAAAGGTGCACAAGCAACAGGGATGACCGCAAGCTTGAGAATACTGTCAAGCAAAGCCGACTCAAACACTTGGGAGAGCTTCACAAGGAGTGGACTGAAGCTGGAGTCAGTGCATCAAGAGTCACCACGCTCAGACGTCTTCAGGAAAAGGGCTACCAAGCCACTTCTGAAACAGAAACAACATCAGAAGCATCTTACCTGGGCTAAGGAGAAAAAGAACTGGACTATTGCTCAGTGGTCCAAAGTCCTCTTTTCAGATAAAAGTAAATTGCATTTCATTTGGAAATCAAGGTCTGGAGTCTGGAGGAAAGACTGGAGAGGCACAGAATCCAAGCTGCTTGAAGTCCAGTGTGAAGTTTCTGAAGTCAGTGATGATTTGGGGTGCTGTGACGTCAGCTGGTGTTGGTCCATTGTGTTTTATCAAGTCCAAAGTCAATACAGCCTTCTACCAGGTGATTTTGGAGCACTTTATGCTTCCATCTACTGACAAGCTTTATGGAGATGCTGATTTCCTTTTCCAGCAGGACTTCAGCACCTGCCCACAGTGCCAAAACCACTTCCAAGTGGTTTGCTGACCATGATATTACTGTGCTTGATTGCCCAGCCAACATGCCTGACCTGAACCCCATATGGAATCTATGGGATATTTTCAAGAGAAAGATGAGAAACAGTCGATCCAACAATACAGACGAGCTGAAGGCTCAATAGTGCCTCAGCAGTGCCACAGGCTGATCGCTTCCATGCCACACCTCACTAGGGCCGGGTATCGAGTTCGATACTTTTTAGGCACCGACCGAATTGCCTCGATACCACCGAGTATCGAAAAACGTCTTGTCGTTCGGTACCAAATTTCGATGCCTAAGGGGTTAATCTCATCAACGTCAGTGAGGCAATAAGCCTGCAGCACTAGGTGTGTTTGACTAGAAGCGACGCGGCACAGATTGGTCAGTGTTTGACATCCGCGAGGGTGATTCGAAAGCACACGGATCAGTCTGCTCTCTATATCGCGCGGTGACTACACACTCGACTGAAGTGCGCTTGATGCTCGCAGTGATTTCAGCGTCTGCCGTCTCACTAAATGAGGACATAAACACATGAACAACACCTCCAGAACTGCTCTGAGAGTCACTTCATGAGCATTTTACCATTTGATTTGAGTAAAACTAGAGTCATCATATACACACAGAACTGTAAAGGTATTCACGGCAACCCGTCAAAATAAAAGTTCGGTTTAACTTGGAAGACATTGCGGCAGAAATATATTACTATTGTTCAGCAGAATGTACATACTGCTACTACTAGGCTACTATTAAAATTATTAAAACTTTGTTTTGTTTTTTTTAAAGTAATGATCACACAACATTTCTTCCATGTTTTAATTTTAATAGTAAAATTGTTTGCCAAAATAAAGTCTGATTTTCAATAATTTAAAAGATAAATGAAATTAATGTTTTATGCCTTGATTTGAAAACCAGATACAGAACACAGAATTTCTGAGGAAAAATAAAACATTTCATAAGGCTATTTTAAGAATAAATTTGAACAAACTAAGTAGTTTTTATGCATTCAAATAATTAGACAACATAATTTAATAACAATAAAACATATGGTGAAAGAAAATAAAACACCCACTTATGAAAGTGGATAAAGATTTTCAATTTCTTGAAGTCTTTAACAACCTAGAATAAATGAATAGAAATAACAATTCTGTCTGAGCTATGCGTTTTAAAACGAACATGCACTAGTGTAAACTGAAAACTATTTGAACTTTATTAAAATTATTTGCACTGATTTATTGTGTTGGATATATTTTGTTCCTTTGTTCAGTGGCTCAGGAGAGGAGTCTTTGAGTCTGTATAAATGTCAACAAGTTGAAAAAAATTAAACCAAAGTTTTTTGAGATAATGTAATCTTGTTAAAACTGATTTCATAAAATTGGTATCGAAAAAAGTATCGTTCAGGAACCGGTATCGAACTCAAGGTATCGGTATCGAAAATTTTTGAACGATACCCAGCCCTACACCTCACTGATGCTGGAATTTCTGCTAAAGGAGCCCCGACCAAGTATTGAGTGCATAAATGAACATACTTTAAAGAACTTGAAATATTGTAATATTTCGAGATACTGGATTTTTGACTTTGATGAGCTGTAAGCTCTAATCATCAAAATTATAACAAAAAGACTTTCGAAATCTTTTACTTTACATGTAATGAATATAAAATATATATGAAAGTTTCACTTTTTGAAATAAGTTACAAAAAAAATTAGTTTTTCATAATATTTAATTTTTTTGAGATGCACCTGTGTATATATATATATATATATATATATATGCTCAGTGTATTGGTACCATATAGGTAAACAACCAATATTAGAGGGTTTTTTTTAAATGACAGAGGGATATTTAAATTATTTTGAATATTTAATTGTGCATGCTCATTTTAACTATTTTTACATTTCAAATACCTTTGCTGTCATCTAACACATAATCTTTAATATCACAATTTCACAATCACACAAAGTAATTTAACAACACTGATAAATGTAATCTTTAGCAATGAATAATAATTTTTTATACTGTTAATGTAAAGTTTATTTGTAAAATTTAAAACAATTTTCGAGAAAAACAAGTTCTCAACTAGCAAGACTTTTAATATCTGTACATCCTAATCATTTAATATTTATTATTAGAGAAACTATTTATTGATAATATATTGATTAAACTATATTTCCAATATAATCCTAAGTGCATATAAACAACAAACAGTACATATAAACAGTTCAAAGGTAATTTTAACTACTTAGTTTATTAATTATGTAAAATGACTATGTCCTGGAAAAGTGATGCAGCATAAAAAGGAATTTAAGTGTTACAATGTTTGCTAAGCATCTGTATGTGTGTATGAATACCTGTATGAGATGGGCAGGAGGAGGTTGTTCTTCTTCAGAGCTTGCACTTTGCTGAGAGTCTGGGGGTCGAGGGCGATATAGCAGCGTCGGGCGTAGTCCAGAAGCTTTTCTTTAGACGGGTCAAACTCGCCCACCTCAGCCACCCTTCTCTACGAGCCCACAGCAAACTCAGCAATGGGCGTGGTAGAAGCCACCGTATTACGATCTACACCGTGGATCTGGAAGGCCTTGGACATGTTCTTTAACCTCTGGTATGTTACCAGGATCTTTTTATAGCGGAACAGCACACCTGCTGCATCTTTCACTAGAACAACAGCAAAAAGGAGAGACAGATGAACAAAGAGATCAGAAAGAGAAGAAAATCACTTGTTTGTCATGTTTCCTCACTCTGTCATGCTCACCTCTCTGTCTTTCTCTCCCTCTGGCGATTCTGAAAACCCTCCTTCTCTTCAGAGCTGGATGACTGCCGGTGGGTCTTCCAGCTGTGCCGATATTCCGAAGTGACATGTTATCCGTTATCACATCCTCTCCTGACATCATTTCCTCTTCTTCCAGGTAGCTATCCTCAAGGTAGTCATCCTCTTCTTCATCTCCCAGAAGAGTGAGGGATTCTGTGGCAGCATTAAAAATAAAAGACTTATGTTGTTACAAAAGATTTCTATTTCAAATGCTGTTCTTTTTCATTCGATTCATCAAAGAATCATAAAAAATGTATCATGATTGCCAAAAAAACAACATTTTTAAATAACATTTTAATCATATTTTAGAAAAATATTAAACTCATGAAAACTATAAAGTAACATACAAGGAAATATGGTAACTTATTAGATAAACTGTAAAAATGCTTATTGTAGACATACAGTAAATATTTAAACCAAAATGACAATGTAGTGCAAATACAAGTTATAAAAACATTTCAGACACACCTTGCAGTTCATTGAGGGACCTGTTGTTGCTACTGCAGCTGCTGCTGGTGCTGCCGCCACCATGGCCCTGCAAAAGAGGCTGAGGGTGGGGAGATCCATACATGGAATTTATCTGAGCACTGACTGGACCAGGAACAGAGCTCAGGGCCTTGGGATTGGCTGAAGTCTGTTGGGTTGGCCTCTGCTGGAATGACTGACGGTTGGCTGAACGCTGGCTCTCCACTTGTTGATCTGAAACGTTAATGATTAAAGTTAATTCTGTGACCGGTTGCATAATAGGCTTAGACAAGTCTTACAAGTTAGCCGTCTACTTTTTTCTTTAAGACTGGTCATAACTTTTTTAAGTCAGTTATATAAAAACAATTAAAGATTGGTCTAACTTGAATCTGAAAAATGAGACTCATTACCCTCGGCTAACTGCTAGCTGGCCAGACTGATTCTTAAGACAGTCTAATAATAGTGGCTAAGTTTATAAACCTGGCCCCTGTGATCTTTATATTGCAGAATGGACTCTCACTCTTACCATGTTAGGACAACACAGCACAGACTTTGGTCGGAAGTGAAAAGAAGCATCTTCGAATGATTAAAGTATGACGTTTTAGTTAGGATTTATTCATGTTCTGCACAGGGATATTATCATTTTATTATAACTAAATCAAACTATTATACATTTTAATAATTGAAATAAATTTAAAATCTAAATATAATATGAAAAACTTGTTAAAACACTAAATGTTAAAACACTAAAATTACTAACTGGAAATATAAGCTAAAGTGAACTAAAACTGAAATAAAAATAAATGAAACCTAAATATAAAGATTTAAACAAGAAACAAGCAAAAAAAAAAAATCTAATAAAAATGACAAAAGAACATAAAATTTCTAAAAATTGAACCAAAATGAAAATGAAAGTTTAAAATATAAAAATAAAAGTTAATTCAAAATATTAATAAAAACTATAACAGTATAAATAATATTAAAATAACATTAGACTCATCTGATGTATAACCAAAGTAGAAAGTCAAAGAAGTCTTTACCCCGATCATTTTCTCTTCTCCTTCTCCAAGAAAAACTCCTGGAATCATTACCTGCAGGGAAAAGAGACATTCAGTTTTTGTCTTCCTGTCAGTCTTCAGCATCATATGATGATTTACTGCAGCTATGATCATAAAAAACTGTACAAGAACATCTTTTTCTTAAATAAAACAGTTTATCACCTTTCTTTCTGTGGATGGTAACAGCAGTCCATAATACACTTTATATGCCTACAAATGGGGACTGATGTACTGTACGTAGCTGGACTGTAGATTGGAATTAGATTGTTTACTGAATTTGCACATGTAGGTTTTATTCAGTACTGATTTTATTTTATAAATCTAACTGCCTGTCTTTCACGACTCAAAGCATGTATGCATGACTAATGAAACTATGCAAACTGACTAGTGTTTATGGGAAAAGGCACAGGCTAAGGTGAAACATGACAGTTCTCCCAAACATTCCACTATTTCTCAAATGACCTTTGACCGCCTCTACTAACTTTTTCTTGTGTCACTAAATATCCTATATTAGCTCTGGTTCTGTCTTCGTCTCACCGTTGCTTTCCTGACTCTTGGTTGAGAAGATGAACCGATCGAGCTGGCAGCGCAGGAAGTCCCTCTCTTCCTCCAAGTCCTCAATGCGTTTCTGTAGCCATGAATTTTTCTCCAGCGAGATCTGCAGTTGTGTGCGCAAGTTGGTGATTAACAAGTAAGAGCTGCTCGGTGCTGGTGGATCACTACCTGTATCACAACACAAGCAAATATCATCACATGTTGACAAATAAGTAGTTCACCCAAAAATGTATTCCGTCTTTATTTACTCGCCTTAATGTCCTTTCAAACCCATAAAACTTCTGTTCAACAAAAATTAATATAATTTGAATATTCATCCACTCAAAATGTATGAAACCGAAATTTTCAGGCATCAAAAAAGTACAAGTCTTCGAAATCCAAGTTTTCTAAAGAGACACTAAAGATAGCTTTATATAAAGAATAATTTAAGCTTTTATTCATATATAAACATTGACAAACGCAGACACATAGAGCTCATCAAATATGGTAAACATGGAAGCTCAACTATGCAGCTTAACGCGAATGAGATTCAATATTACGAAAACATGAGAATATTAATAATATCTAAATGTATTCCGAAGATGAATTTAAGTATCAAGGGCCGTTCACACACCATGGACGATAGCTGAAAACGTTTTAATATTCGTTCTAATTCAAGATCCTATAGAGTTTGAGCAAGATTGATTCTGTTGGTGTGGATGCTAATATACTGTAGTTAACGAGAGTAACTTAAACGACAGAATTTTCATTTTTGAGTGCACTAAACCTTTAACATTCGCAAAAACACTCGCACAATAATAAGTATGAAAATAAACAGAACTGACCATCAAAGTTCTGGTCATTCTGGTTGTAAAAGCCTCCCTGCTGATCGAAGTTGTTGTCTTCAAAAGGAATGGAAATTTCATAAGCATCCTCATTCTTGGGAGCTGAAGAAAATGATTAAAGACACGTAGGATGCACATTATTTTTCTGGGAAATTGACAGGTGTCACGTCATCATCAGCTCCCAAGTACATTTATAACTGTGTTTAGAGCGCGTGCACTCACTTTGTAGCTCTCTGGAACTCGCATGCTTCCTTGTGGCTGAATCTGCATCATTCATATTTCCGCCTGTTCAGACACAGAGAGCGGCTGTCACCCCAAAATACTCACAACATCTGCTTTTTCCTCTGCATGCGGTAACACATCACAAAAGGTACATAAAAATACAAAGATCTAACCGGCTGTCAGATGACTAGCATCCGTGTCTTCTCTCATACACAGTTTTTACACGTACACAGTATAAGTGTCAAACTGACTCTCACTATCTTTCTTCTTAAAATCAAAAATACTAATCAGGCTATTCATGGTTAGTGTAGAGGTGGAGCGATAATACACCATTTGTTTAACTGCACTGAGGTGACTAGCAAACTAGCTAATCTTTAGACCGTTCCAGACAGAATGTACCCAAATAAACGCAGTATTTCTGTCACGTGATAACACAAAACACGTACAAACCGTTGCTCACTTGTGAACGTGCTTCCCTGTCACGTATTTGAAGCGTATCTCAATGCACTTTCATCTGTTTGTGTGTTTGTTGAAGAATCAGCCTGCTAACAATAACAATTAAATCACCCTCAGCAGCAACGCTAAAAACAACGCGAAGAAAGACACTATTATGGCACCTTCAAATCTGCACGTTCAAAATAAAAGCCTTGAAGGATTTTTTTTATTTTTTTTTAAGTCACACAATGCACAGTAGTAATATTGGTAATTCCTGCAATTCCGTAATATTTCAATCCCCCAGACTTTTTAAAGTGGTGGTTCACTAAAATGAAGTGTTAAAAGCTTTTCACAATACTTTAGTCTGCCTATTGTAATGAATAAAAATAATAATTTTTTATCATAAAATAATGTCTTATTTCTATCTTACACCAAGCATTTTGTCTTGTCACTAAGGCACTTCACTGAATTTGTACTTAACAAAATGTGCCCAGTGTCTAATTTCTGGTAATAATGTAAGTATTTATTTGTGTTTCTTTCTTGTGAAAAATATTTTACTAAAAATATGCAAGATATTTTATAAAAAACAGACTATATATCCCTAAGTCTGAACTCAACCCCGTCACACTAACCATTCTACACCCATAATGCTTTAAACTCAACCCATATTTGACATTATTTACCAGAAGATGGTAAATAGTATCATACTATTTATTCATATTTTTGAGGCGTGCTATAGTTAGGGAGGGTGCTGTCAAGCTTAACAACTCAACCACATGGAATTAAGACAGAAAATGACTATTTTTCAAAATTTTATTTTAATCTATAACTATATACAATGTAGGCCTACTTATTTTTTTAAAAACCACAACCCCATCATACTCAAACCTGTCACATATATGTATATTTCTCATTGTTTCGGGGTTGTAAACTTGTGACAGGGTTGAGTTATTCACTTCATTTATCAATATCAATATATATCATTATTTAAAAAAAACAAAAAAACAAAAAAAAAAAACATAAAATAGTCATGGTTTTGATAAATATGTACCAAAATAATGACAACTTATATTTTTGTTATAAATAGACTTAATGTGGACAGGCATAAGAAACGTCAGAAATGGCACCCACATCAGCAGCAGAAAGACAGCTATGATATTTTACAGATATGTTGAAAAAAAAATGTTGACATGAATATGAATTGCACAATATGAAAGTGAAACAAAACTGAAAATTAAAATTGAAAGCAATGCCTCCCTTCAATCGTGTTACAGTCTTCAACCCCGTCACATATTCTCGACTTTGTCACATTAATATTTTTGGAAAAAATAGGAAAGACAATTAAGAATGAAAGCATTTCTTGTTGATTACCACCTGACATGTTAAGGACATAACACAATAAAATTGTGTTTTTAGTTAAACATCTAAATGGAAAACATCTTTTACCAAAATTAAAGAGACCATGGACACACAATGTCTATTTTTAACTTCAGTCCCATAAAAAATTGTAAAAAATTATCATAAAACGTACATTTTTGTCATTAAACTGTTATAAGGAACACATAAGTAGGTAGATGTTTATTTTATAATACATTTTGTGTAAAATCCTTTTTGAACCAATCACATTTTGTCCATTACGGCCTTGAGAATAAACAGTGTTTAAAAATAAATGGAAAATAATAATGCCTGAGGTGGGAAAATATGATTTGTTGGACGTACGATTTGTGCCTAATGATGTGGGGTATTTAGAAAAATTTATCATATGTAGTTTAAATTAAAAAAAAAAAAAAATCCAAGCTGAAATATTACTGAATCTCAGGAATGACCCGTATGTTCTTTAGACAGTATGTAATGCATTACTGTCACAATCACAAACTCTATTCACCATTGCTTGCCACCTTAGCACACTACATCGCCCATAATCCTCTCTGACTACCACATGTGCACACTCCAGTCACCACATCTGTCTGCCATCAGCCTAATTTTTTTTCCTCATGTAAACCAGCACAAACACACATGCTCTCGTCGATGAATAGGACTGCTTATGTCTATGGCTAAGACTCCCTGTATCGATTTATGCTTTGTGACTACTTTCCTCTGTTGTTTCCTTATGCTCCAATCTCCAGTGTTTCTTCTTTCCCAGATTCCTGTTTCTGTCATCTTGGAAAGACCAAAGATGAGAGACATTGTTAAGAGATGCTCATTCCATCATCTCAGAAGGTGTTTGTGTTTTTACTTACCCCATTGGTATGTCTTCATTACTCATCTGCTCTGGTTGTTGTTTATATGCAGTATCTGCTGTCACTATTATCACTGTTTCATTATTATGAGTCTGTGTTCCATGACAATTACTAAGTATTTAATTACTGTAATTACTTTTCCCTTGAAAAACTGGCCATCGGGAGCACCGGGAGAATTCCGGTGGCCTGGCAGCCAATTTGGCCCGCTGCCCTACATATTTTTTTATTTTTTAATATTGTTGTTGTTGTTGTTGTTGTTGTTTTTGTTATGTACTAAAGTGATTATTTCCGAATTCGCCGTTCAATAATAAACCTCTAATAAATCATGAATCCGGTCTTGACTGGCAACGCGATTCGCCTCGCGCGCGCTCTTCGCATCCACGCGTCCGCCAAAAAGGATGCAAGACTGGAAAATGGAGTGGAAGCGCCCAGGTGGAGCAGAGAGGCAAAACTGTCCTGTTCTGACTTCAAGTGCAGGTCAGTTACATGATCTGTAAATAGACTATTGTAGTTTTGTCTTTGTTTACTTAGTTAAACATTAAACTGCTAGCAAATGTTAGCAGTAGCAGTCAATTACTGCAAAATTACCAAAAGTAGCCTACATTACTACTATTGTCAAGAATAGGAATTTAGCAGACAAATATTCACATCGTTTTCTAACAGGTTTAGAGGGAGCTAAGGTAGACAACAACACAACCCTTACGAAAATTAACACTGTTACTATAGTTAAACCATGGTAACCACAAATTAACATTGGTTTTACACTAGCCTATATAGTTTTACCATGGTATTTGTAGTAAAACTCTGGTTATACAAATGGTAATCAGTCCGCCAAAAAACAAACAAACAAAAAAGTTTACTTTTACCATAAGCCTAATAAGACCATGGTTAATTTTCCTTATAGTACAAAACATGACCCATGATAATGCAAAAACATGTTCAGTGTTAAGATTTTTCTATAAAGATATATTCAAGATATTCAAGATAGCTATTATTGTACTAATTTTGACATTTAGGCAAGATAAAACAATAACACGTGGTCCTAATGTAATACTTAAATGTTTCTAAAATGAATGTATACTATGTGCAAACAAATGACAGTGAGGTGGTTGTTTTGCAACAAGGTGGAGATGTGTTGATGAAAAAAATTAGTGAAAAAAGTAAACATACACATGAGGGACAGAGAGATGTCGGGGAAAATGAAGAGACTAAAAAGGAAAATGGAAGTTCAAGTGATAACCTTTAATTATTTTGCGCAGCCTCAGTCTAGGGATTTAAACTTGTTTTTATGTGATGATGATGGTCATACAAAAAATATTGTTGTTTCAAAATTTGGGTTTATGGGATGGCCTGGATGAGTGTGAGATTTCCCGGCCTGAAATTTTGTCCCAGCCCGCCCCTGTTTTTGGCGGACGTGTGGATGCGCGGAGCGCGCGCGAAGCGAATCGCGTTGCCAGTCAAGACGAACGGATTCATGATTTATTAGAGGTTTATTATTGAATAAACCGTTCAAACTCTGTTTTGTTTATATTTAGCTTAGCCTACAATTTTAAATGACAGATGTCTTAGCCTATTTTATTTATTTTTCTGTGCGACACTTTCCTGCTGTGTTAACAGCAAAATGTTAAAGGAGCGGGACCAAAGTCCCGCGCAGACCTCTATCTGTATGTATAGAAATTCATATATTAACCAAGTGATTCACTGATTAACCATTAAGATAGTTAGACAAACACATTCAAATAGGCTAAATGAGAAGAAAGAGAAACGAAAGCTTAATAGTAATAGCCTCATGAAGGGCAGTTACTGCGAATGAACTGTTTACAGAGATGACGCATTTTATGTTATGAAAGGGATAGGCCTACCTTTGTGATTTTGAGTTTCGTACTTTCGCAAAAGAAAAACACGCTGAGATGTTTGGAAAAAGTGCATTTCTGATGATCTGTTCTGAGAGTATTGACGATCTGAGTACTAAGAGTTTTGAAAAGTAAAACTTGTTCGTGAAAACTGTACCAAAACTAGGCTACAAAAGAAGAAAATCTGTAATACTGTTGTGTAGGCTACTATTTATACAGCAGTAACATACAGATTTGTAACTTCTCCTGCCCCTATTAGACTTTTACATAAAAGTAAATTATGAAAAGGGGAAACAGAATCAAGTTGGGAAATAAAAGGGTGCTGAACACGTACTACACGTCTGTTGATGTCATTTCTAATGCGTATCTAAAAGATTATTTGTCAGAGCTTAATGCAAAATTCAGTAGATATTTTCACAAAGAATACATAGAACGCATAAATACGCTATTTTAGGATATCTGGACGCAATAAAAAGGAAAGGAAAGGACGTGTGGCCAAGTATGGTGACCCATACTCGGAATCTGTGCTCCGTGAACACACACCCGGAGCAGTGGGCAGCCAATGCTGCAGCACCCGGGGAGCAGTTGGGGGTTCGGTGCCTTGCTCAAGGGTCTCACCTCAGTCATGGTACTGAGGGTGGAGAGAGTGCTGGATATTCACTCCCCCCACTTACAATCCCTGCCAGACCTGAAACTCGAACCCGTGACCTTTGGGTTACAAGTCCGAGTCATTATCCATTAGGCCATGACTGATGTATTAAGCCAGATGATGCATTCTGTCACCATAATTCTGGTTTAGTAATTATATAGTATTTTGGCAGGGTCATGGTAACTATACTTCTGAGACAAAGGTTACCGAGTCAGCCCAAATGGGTGTAGACTGATGATGTGATAAATCCATCTCTGCCTGTACTGTTTCTTTCCATTTGTCATTTTTACTAGTATGTCTTGCTTGCTTACTTTATTATCTTTACTGACTTGGGAAGTTTTACGGAATTGAGCAAGGTCGCTCCTCAAGGGGTACAAAAGGAGTTCAAGTTCTTAACTTTGAATGTTTTTTTTTTAAAGGTTACTATTATTTATTCAATTCTTTCCTCCAAACAAAAAGTCCAATATAACCAGAAGTGACATAATGAAGTTCTATCAAACAGCATAGTTCAGAAACAAGCAAATAATGTACTATTTTAGAGAAGATGGCTATTGTGTGTAAAAGGATATTTCAGCCAAAAAAGGAAAATGTGTCATCATCATTTACTCGTTCCAAAACTGTATGACTTTCTTTCTTTCTATTTTTTTTTTTTTTGTGGAACTTAAAAGAGGTTCTGATCATCTTTTTTTGCCCCTTAAAAAGCTCAGCCCTGTTACATTAAAAAAATGGAAAATTAGTAAATACTAAAATTATATTTTAATTCATAAACATTTTAATGCCATATCACTTAATCTTGATATTTCACGTCCAAAGCAGCTTTACAGAAATTCAAACTGATGTTGTTTATAATAAATTAATCTATAATGCTTCATAACATAATATAACTTAATAATGTTTTATAGTCCACATTTAGCACATTAGAAATTCATGCCATAATACCTTTATCTTCAGTCCCCTAATGTGCAGCCACAATGGAAATATTAGTCATATATAATAAAAATATGAATCAAATATATCAATATTATATTATGTCATTTAATAAGCCATGTACTTTATTGACTGAACAGTAAAATAAATGATAAAGTGTCTATGAGGTCCATCCACAAATGAATGAAAAGATGCATGTGCATGTGACTTGTCCACCATGGATTTCTTGTCAGTGAAGATCTCATTCACATGATGAAGGGAAGACACTGAAATATACATTTTGAAATTTTCATGAAAATGTTCTACAATATCTGGCTTTAGTTTGAATCAAATGAGTATTTCAACCTATAGGCTAAATCTTGACAAAAAGTCATCATTTCTGAGCAGGAACTTGTGGAGAGATTAACTTCCCGCTAAAGTCAGTTTCCTGGAATAAGTCACATTTGGTTTATGGCTTATTTAGTACATTCCCTTTGGCCCGAAATGTGTATAAAATATGAATTGAAAATGTATGGCATTTTTGGGAATCTCATAAGAAACTTCTGAAGCCAGTTACAATATATAACAATCATTGGGGTCAAAATAAATACAATTTTAGAATTTATTAATTTAATGACTGGTATTTAATTAGTTGATCATTCTTCAGCCATATATCATGTTAGAGATGTTAGTGGAACAGAGGTTTAAATGTAATACTCTTTATTCTGCAACAAAATATAAATACAATAGTACAATACTGAATCTCACAAGGTTTACAATGAAATATTTTTGATGGGTCATGCCTGTGTTTTCCTTTATACTGTACGCAATTTAAGTCAGATAAAAACTACGTGTTTCATCGACTGTTTAAATTACTAGAGCTTAGACATGAAATTCCTCTTTTTGGAGGAAAGGTTTTTTCCCATTTAGTTCCTCACTACTGGTGACTAAATCTGACTGGGCTGGTTTAATGTTTTGTTATTGCGACATTTATTGTACCCCCACTTGGTTGTGTGTTTTGTAGTAAAAGGATGACTAATACTGTCGTCTTATATAAGAACCTGTAAGGACTTGCATTCCATTCGTTCTTTCAGTTTGATGGGAACAGTCATTTAGGAGCGACCAGTCCAGGACAGAGGTAAAGTCACATGCTCTTCTTTGTATCAGTTCTGTAGTTCTACAAATATATTAATATTATATTGAGATGCAGTGATATACAACTATATCTCACACAAAATGTAACATTTAACTGGATACATTTTTTTTAGATGTGTATATTTTAAACCTTTGTACAATCTGTATATGAATCTTATATATTTCGTATATCACAATTCAGTGAAAATATATAGCCTACGTCACTGGTCTTTGTTCTTTCATTTCAGTATTTCAGCTTTCTACTGAAATATACTATTAAATATTCTTCTTTTTCCAGAAGGGTTGATTGCACTCATTATAAGAACCATGTTTCACATCCAAGGAGGACATATGAGGAAACTCCTGCTGCGTATTTTGTTATTATCGGTGAGTCATGGGAAACTAGTGAGCAGATTTCAAATTCCACAAATATGTGCATAAAGATTGTGTTATTAATCACACAACAGATATTTGGCAGTTTTGAGCTTTCAAGGGTTTGCCCAGTGATGACATCATTCAGTTGCACCATACCAAACCATAAGTTCAACTGCATGAACTGTTACACTTTTAACTGTCATGAACTGTTTTACCACAGATCGTAGGTGTTGTGATGGGGCATCTCAGTGTCAGAAGCAAAAGGGATTGTTCTAAAAATGAATACTGGAGCAACGGGCTCTGCTGTGACAAATGTGCTCCAGGTACACTGTCTGAAATGTTTAACCAATACCATCGGAATAACAGTTTTTCAGAGGAATAGACTGTTCATTCTCTGTCATGTATTTATTTAAGGGTATAAGTTGATTAGAAAATGCTCTTGTGGCATGGCATCTCGATGTGAGAAATGTTCGGCAGGGACATTCCTAGACAAGATGAACTATTTCCCAAACTGCTTCAGATGCGAGAAATGCACCAAGCGGAGTAGGTATAATAGTGTTTCATTTTCCTTTCATGACTTCTGTAATGAACTTAAAAATTTAAATGACAAATATACATATCTTGCTGTGTTGATATTGTTTAGATGTTCAATCTTTTTTTCTTTGACTGTTTCTCTGACAGATGCGGTGGTGATTTCACCATGTACACCCCAAAATAACACAGTTTGCGGATGTCAGTCTGGATACCGCAAAAAGTTCTTTGATAGAATTTCATGGGAGTGTGTGCCCTTTAAAAGGACTGTTTCTGTATGACAGAAATCCAGATGAGCAGGGAAGCCTTGATTTTCCTCAGTAATTATGTGAATGTTACCCTGAAGCATTACCAGAGAACACCTCCAGCATGAACAAACACCTCTGACAAAAATGTGATTCTTTTAAAATAAGACTGAGTCAGAATATATGGAAACTACTTTCCCTTTATTTTCAGCTGAATTAAGTTGTAACCTTATATAAAGCAAAATGTATTATATTTGACACACGAGTTTCTAAATTATCAACATGGTCAAATGTTTGGTGAAAACCTGTTGTACACAATCTACTACTGTTTGCCTTTTGACTGGTAGCTCATGCTTTTTATTAGTAAGTAAAAGGACTTTTAGCATAATTATAAAAATGTCCACCTTCAAGTCATGGTATATACATGTATCTAAAAATAACTACAAATATAGCTGCAAGCAGTGATTCCGGGGCCAAGCCCTCGAAGGGGCTGTAGCGCAGCGCAGAGTGGGAAGAACAAAAACAGCAGAAATAGAACGTACATTGAAAAAGCAGATAGGCTCAGAAGTACAGAAGTTCAAAACTGGACAGAATTTCAGATGAAAACGAGCAAACACACGTTTCCGATTCAAGACGAACACGCACGGAAGATCCAACATCTCGAACAAAAGCACCGTTTGCACCGCTTCTGGCCACAGTACCTCTTGCGGTCTGGGCACGCACCACCCTGGATTTGAACCCACAACCTGAAAGGTTCAGGGCCAGTGGCTTAGCAGAGCGTGCCACTCAGATGACGCACGTGCAACTGGCTCCAGAAGAGAAGCTTAGGAGTGAGAATGAGCTCACAAAAGCGTGACTTAGCATTTTAGCCAGATTAGCATGCTATGCTAACTTAATGCTAAAGTAGATTACGGTTAACCTGATAGCTGAAAAGTCACATTAGAACGAATGGCAACCGGTTAGCATGCTAACCAATTAGCATGCTAAGCTAACTAGCATAAATCAACAAGCACAGGCTAGTTTGCCGAAGTAGTTCTCGGGAACTGTAGTGAATATCAAAAATCTGTTCAGTCATTTCTGTGCGGCTCGGTCCAAAGATCAAATGATCAGATTTTGGACAAAATTGAACAAAATTTGTAGGAAGAGTAGCAAAAACACTGTTTTTCATTTACTTCAATATGGCGGACAGACACCATGTTGGAAAATGACAAATGAGACATTGTCAGAATCGGCATAACCCAGGGAACGAAACGACATAAAAATGACACATTTTGGACAACATTTTCAAAAGTTATAAGCGTTTTTGCAAGAATCGTTATATCTCTGGAACACTAGGTGGCGCTGTCTTCATTCTTCCGGGGTACCTCCAGGACATTGTGTTCATGATCCTAACTGATTTTTGTGCAGATATGTCAAATGGTTCAAAAGATATTGCAATTTATGACAAATTTCAAAATGGCGGACACGTGGTTCAGCCAATCCTGGCAAAATTGACATCCTCTGATTCGGCATGACCCAAGGAATCCATAGACACAAAGATCATAATTTTCTGACTGACTGTTCAAAAGTTATAAGCGAAAATGTGAATTTTTGGTATCTCATGACCCATAGGTGGCGCTGTTCCCAACTTTGGCATGGACCCTCAGATCATGGTGTTGATGAAGCATACCAAGATTCATTTCGATTGATCAAAGTTTGGCCGAGATACAGCCTCTGAACCAATTTTGGGTCGACTTCGTTAAGTTCACAACATCATAACTTTTGAACAAAGATGAATAAAAAAAATCTGTTCAGTCATTTCTGTGCTGTCCAAAGATCATCTGAGCCAATTTTGGCAAGAATTGGATCAATTTTGAAGGAGGAGTAGCGAAAAGACAGAATACTGTACTTTTCAAAATGGGCGCTACTGTAATGAGTGGAGTCTTAATGTAAGCTATTGAATGTGATCAGCATGAAGAGCGTAATCAGGTGTACTGAGTTTCATTTTTATAGAACAAGCGGTTCAGAAGTTATTACCATTTCAGTGTTGAGTTTTTGAACTGGTGGTGGTGTTATAGAGTTGGTCCTAGAGACCCCAAAGTTGGTCAGATCACTATTCATGGCCATCACTACAAGTGTGCCAAATTTCATCATTTTCCTATGTTCCCATCATAGGGCTGCCATAGGGAAAAATAATAATAATAATAAAACATACAGATACAATAGGGGCTACAGCCCTCCGGGCTTGGCCCCTAATAACTGTCAACCAGGATCTAATGTAGAGTTGCTCCTAAATGACTGTTTCCATGAAACTGAAAGTATGACAGTATTAGTCATCTTTTTCACTCTGTAATTACACACTATACAGTTTGTTTGTACATGTCTCACTCATTGTATTAAACTGCATTATATTTTCTTAAATAAAGAGTGGCAACTGATATTTACATGCAATTTTTGTAAGTAGTCTGCTACTCAGATCTCATTACAAACACTTGCATATTTTTGCTCAGACTGGGCCTCTAAATTAAATTGAGGTGTTTTTTCCTCCTCAGGTGTGATATCATACCATATTTATATTTATATTTAAAAAAAAAAGATTTTTTTGACTATTAGGGTAAAGTGGGGGAAAACGCCCCTCTTAAGAACTGTCATTTTTTCTGTGAAACAAAAGTTAAATGTGCCCAGAATAGTTATCATAGTTTTAGTGACAATGGCATAAATTATAAACCAAGTAATTTTTAAATGTAAAGTCCAAATATTTTTATTCAACCAACTAGTTAGAATACATTTCATGAAAAAACAAAGGATTTGATGCTTAGAGTAGAGTAACTAGGCTACAATAATTAAGCCATGCCCCCTGGGTGGCCTTTTACCCCACAGACTATGTTTGAAAAAAAAAAAAAAATCTCATTCTTAAAATATACTAAAATTTTTCTTAAATAACACATACTCTCTATCTACAGGCTGTTCTCATATATAACTGTGATGTTCTACAAAACAACAAGCTTTAAAACACCTTTTTTTTCTCTCAGATACATCACCAGTGTAAGCTTCATGGTGAATATTTCTACAT
>JAFVLL020000471.1:0-13594 GCA_021397915.2 Tor tambroides
TTATGTAAAGGGGGACGGGGGGGTGTGTGATGGTGTGGGGGGGTCAGACTGACGTGCACTGAACGGACCTTCCGATTGGCTGGCTGGTGCCATTGTTGGTTATGTGTATGCTTGTGCGTTTATTGCTCACGCACTCCCTCGCTCTTTCTTTCTACTGTCTCGGTCACTCGCACTTTTTTTTCCCCTCTCGCTCGCTCTTTACCCTCCTTCTTCCCCCTTTTTTTTTCCCCTCACGCACTCATTCGTGCAAGGTGGGTGGTTTGTAGTAAGGATACGACATTATATATCAGGGTTTTACTTGCTTGCTTCTCAATTCTTTGGTCGTTGTTGTTAAATTAAAGGATGTTATGTGGCCTCCTCTTAAAATTGTAGTGTAGCACTTTTTGCAGTTTTGTAAGAGAGATCATCGGATGTTTTCGTGCTCGTGAAGGCAATCTCGTAAATTAGACTTTGCGATGCAACGCAACGGCGGATGTATGATTAAACTATGTCAGAAGAAGAATTGAGTGCAAACGATGACATGAGAAATAATGTGATGATAGAGAGATGATGAAGTCGTCAGGGGACCAATTACAGCTCAATTTAATTTGTAATTGGGGATGTCCCTACAATAAGGCATTTTAAGACCAGTCGCTTGTGGGTCTCGGGAGCTTAATTGGGTTTAGGAATAACTACAGTACTGCGTGTTTCATAGGAACTACAGCTGAACGTGACTATAAGGTCAACCGAGCGTAGTTTTAGCATTTGGTTGGCTGAGGTTTGTCAAGCGACTTGTAATTTGGCCAATTTTTAAAAAAAAATACCTTAACCCTGGGTGTCAGACTTAGCTCTGTTATAATATTTTTATTCAGTAAGGATACATTAAATTGATTAAAAGTGACAGAAAAGACATTTATAATGTTGCAAAATATTTTTATTTCAAATAAATGTGGTTCTTTTAAACTTTCAAAGAATCCTTAAAGTATCACATTTTCCACAAAAATATTAAGCAGTGCAGCCGTTTTCAGCATATCAGAATGATTTCTGAAGGATCATGTGACACTGAGGAATAGAGTAATAGCTGCTGAAAATTCAGCTTTGGCATCACATTAATAAAGTTGTAATTTTTCATAACTGTATTTTTGATCAACTAAATGCACCCTTGGTGAGCATAAAAAACATGTAAAACAATTGTACCAAACCCCAAACTTGAATGTTTATTATGTTCAGTGAGCGTAATTCTGACCATTGTTTATTTTATAATAACCATCTGCTGGTTATTCCTTACTTATCTAAAATAATCTTACTGAGGAGACTTGGAAATAGTTGGAAAATTCACGTTTTACCTTTAGTTTTTTTTACTTGTAGCTGTCATTATTTGCTGTAAGTGATACTGAGCTGGTCAGAATCAGCTGGAAAACATGAATTAATGTAATAAAGAGTTTGTCTTTCGTATTGTAGTTAAAAAAATAGAATATTTTGAATATATAAAACCAACATCAATATATAAATATTGTTTTTAACTTGTACTTAGATGCTGTTCCTCTCATCATCATGCAGGACACATTGGACTCCTCCACAAGCCGTGACTTTGATACCCCTATCTAGATGGTTTTGAAGCTTTGCAAGTGGCATGTTTTGTTTTGAACTTCAGCTAAATATGCACGGTAGCTTGCTGGACTGGCAGAATAGAATACTGCAAATGTTTTCTACATCAAAGAAGTCGGAAAGTAACAATTGCGATGAGCCTTTTGTCATTGGTCACGGAGGGCTTAGATAGTTTTACTGCAACCAGAAATGTGGAGGTGTCACTTGTCCAGTTAGTGAATAAAGATTCATCTCACCCACAAGCTCACACACTCACTTCTGAAGCCTTCTTTCTAAAGTGTGATGGCTAAGCAAGGTCACCGTGGCTGCCATAGACAGTACTGCCTGCGATCAGTCACGTCTTATAGGAATGGATGATTAGGACTGAGCTTTCCAGGAGCTGGATGTTAATAATATTCATTAGTGCTGAACAAAAGCATTTAGTCAACGTATATGCTGATTGTGTGTTTGCACCAGGACCTGTGCGACGTTCGCCTCACAAAGAGCATCATTTGTCAATACACGGATGAGAAACTCTCCTTCGCTGTCTGTCTATGTGGTCTATTAGTGCGGGAGGGTGGTACCATGCTGCTTTTCTCCTGACCGATACGTGTGTCCACGCACCTTTGATCCCAGCTTCGCTCCAGCGCATCGCATTATACACAATCCCTCGCTTGCAGATACACTGAAATCAAAGTTAAGGAGTCCTAGGGCAAATATTTGAATTCTGCATGACCTCAAACTGCGAGGGGAGCTCAGAGGTGTCAGAGATGAACTATAAGTATTCACAATGTGCTTTCTTTCAAAAGTGAATAGATTCTGTTTTTATTTTGTCTGCTTCACTCTATAAAAATTTGTTCACTTGGCCTGCGTGTATGCTGTATCCTTGTATTCATATTTAAATGTGTACTTAATGGAGCTGCCCCTACATACAGCAATATGATTATAACGTACTTCAGCTAGATATACAGCTAGATACAATTCTGGTTCTCAGATTCCAATTTTGAATGGAATTGATTAGTTTACAAGCTCTTTTAATTATTATTTTCCATTTGATTCTGATTATGAATTTGGTTTGATTCATTTACAAGCCATCATTTTTATTAATTTCATTTTTAATTTGATTCTGATTTCTAAGCAATTGATTTAGTTAGATTCTAAGTTCTGCTTGATTCTTATTCACAAGCTCTCAAATCAATTAGATTCCAATTTTTATTTGATTTTGATTGGGTTAGATTATGAGTTTGGTATGATTCATTTACAAGCTCTTGATTTAATTGGATTCCAGTTTTGATTCTGATTCTCAAGCTCTCGTTTTCATTAAATTCCAATTCAGTCTGATATTTGATTCTTATTGACAAGCTCTTAAATCAATTAGTTTCCAATATTCCAATAATCTAAGTTAGTTTAGGAATTTACTTGAATCCATTTACAATACAAGCTCTTGGTTTAGAAAAGTTTCCAAATTGTGCCAGTTCATTTGGATAGATTTCATTGATAATGTCCAATTTGTGCCATAAGAAAATCTCACTTTGCTTTTGCTGTAAATTTTACAGAGCAGTGTTTAAGACCCTCCCTCCTGATTCAAACTCCTAACCAATCCTTTTTTTTTTTTTTTTACTTCATTAAAAGAACTGGTTCATAAGAGTCATTTGTTTCAGGAATTGTGCTCCACTGGTCACAATGTATGCTTTTCATTCACAAAAAAGAACTGACTAGGAGTCATTCATTTGTGAATTGAAAAGCACTGCACAAATGCATTTCTACACTGCTCAAAATTGTAGTGTAAAAAATATTAATATCAGGAGGATTACTCAAAAGAAAATCCCATTTTTTCCCCCCAGTCCCTCATCCATTTGCAAATGTACGTATTATGTATATACCTTTAAAAGTTTACTGTGTATATATGTGTGTGTGTATGTGTGTGTATATATATATATATATATATATATATATATATATATATATATACTTAAAGGTTTACTCTCACTATATATGGGGTCCAAAGAATTAATACCGGGCAGGCAGCAGCACCTGATAATGTTCTACCTTTAGACTGAAGCTACGAGCAGAATACAAATGTATCAGACAGATAAAGAGGTTCCAGCATAAACAATAGCCTGCATAGAGTCCTGCACATTCACTGTCCAGACACTCCCTGTGTGTGTGCGTGTGGGAGGGGGGAGAGCCTCTCTCTGCCCTCTGGCCATGAAGGGTCCGCCCAAGCGTGCCTAACTAATAAAGACGAACAAACACACACATGATCATTTAGATCTATAGTATGTGACACATGTCCAGAGTGCGGCAGAGTCTTATGTATACACACAATCAAATCTGCACTTGAGCACGCATGACCCTGCATTGTATGTGTGCGCTTCGCTTGGGAACACGCACAATCACACACACACGCAGAGCGATTCAGTCACGTTATAGACTGGCTGTTGGGCTCCCGTGTGGTGTGTTGTGCTTTTGTCCGGAGGGGAGAACAGGAAGTTAATGGCTGACTGTAAGAATGCAGCAGAAGAGATTGGCTCACCTGGTGCTTCAATAAACCAATGTCACCGCTGGTTTAAACTGTTTATTGGGTTAACCGTGTGTTAAAATCAAACACGCATATTACACCGTTTTATATAGGGCATCGTTTTGGAGTTTTACCTGTGCACTTAAGAATTTGTGGTCACGATGTGTCCCATCATACCATAAATTATATATTTTAGGAGACAACACTCTGTGTCGGACGGAGAGGATGTCTTCCAGGCATTTCTGTCTTTTTAGCAAGACTGTGCTTTTTATCAGTCTACTGCACTGTAGATTTCTCACTCCATCTCCCAAAACAGACTCTTCGTGCTTCAAAACTAGATCCGACAACAGAGCCGTTGCGCAGGAGTTAGCGTACCATGAGCTGATGAATGGAGCTGAAGTGGTCAATCAGCGAGGCACCAACATGAATTTTTGAAAATGGAATTAAACCGAAAAACGTTTAAGTAAATAATTTTACTGAAAAAAAAAAAAAAAAAAATTGGGGCAAATTGGGAAATTGAAATCTGTACTATGTTCAGGGTGTTGTGTTCTCAGTGCTAAATTAAACCAGTCGAAGTAAGGTTCTTGGACAACGAGCCTTCTCTCAATGTTTTAACTGAACAATTTTATCCGACTTGTTTTCCCATGTACTAAGATTTTGCTGCATGCGTGCCTTATTCACTTTTTGTCAATGAAATAAGATTCTGAAACAGTGAAAATGCTTCATCAGAGAAGTGCTAATTAAATTTGGTTAGTGGGTCTTATTCACTAATCATGCATACCCATTAATTTGTGCATGAAATCTGCATACGAACATTTTCACAAACAAATCATGATTCATCAAGAACTATTAAGTTATTCTTCATTTGCAGAAACAACTACCACATGTTCGCAAAAATCCTATACTCTAGGTGGCCTCATAAATGTTAAGATAATTTTGTACAGCTGCTTTGTCATATATTTCATATATGCTCAAAGATCTTGGTCTGTGCTCTCAGACGAGCATTTCTTTGGAGACCTTTGTAGGGTTGCTTAGAGTGACGAAAGTCTGTGCAAAACATTCTCTTATATGGAGATGTTATGAGTGTGTTTTATGCAAATTACTAACCTTGGGCACTTGGTCGCTTATATAGAATGCTTCAAATTCATTAACATTAAAACAAGGTTAAGAACTAATTCATGTTCTAACATGCGAGTTGTGAATTAGGTGGGAATTTTTATGAAGTTTTCTTATGCGTATGAATGTAAATGTGACTCAGTGATTTCGGCCTTCCAAAACATGTTTTCGGTTGAAATTTAGGTGCATCACTAGGTCAAATGTGGGTGATAGGAGTTTGAATACAGCTCACACCTTTTCTGAGTAATCCTTTCCTGTTTTGTCTTTATTCAAATAAGCACAGTTGTTGGTTTTAAATAAAATTAAAATTACAGCTGAAACGTAATTTCTATATCGCTAGTGTCACAAAATGTTTTTTTTCTTTCAACTGATTTACCTGTAGTCGTGTCTCTATAGCTGAAATTGCATACTTTAACTTTAAAATGATGAAAAAA
This sequence comes from Tor tambroides, assembly GCA_021397915.2. NCBI lineage: Eukaryota > Metazoa > Chordata > Actinopteri > Cypriniformes > Cyprinidae > Tor > Tor tambroides. The sequence continues at coordinate 5,638 of JAFVLL020000471.1, forward strand.
ATATATATATCTATAAAATGGAAACAGGGAAAATACATATATATTTTTCAGCTCCACTTCAAACTCCACTTGAAACTCCACTTCATCAGAGAAAAAAAATCCTCTAATTATAGTTCTTGAGTAAGACTTGTATCTTCAGTCACAGTAATCTGGTGGCAGAAATACGATCCCACAAGTGGGGAAAGTCGGTCCCCTCTCAGTGACCGCTTTGTGATGTTGTCAGTGGGAGTTTTGGGAAGCTCCGTTCAGCTGCGTGTCTGCACTCAGAAATCACTCTTGTCGTAACAGACACTGAATGTGAGGTAGGGAGACCCTCTCTACTAGCAGCCCAAGCAAATTTCCTCAGTCAAACCATGAAAGTTACACTGATTTGTATGTAATGATAATGTAATTTATCAATTAAGCCTGGAGAGGCCTTGGTTCTCGAGCACTGTAGTCCACAGCCTCAGCACGAGGCAGACTAATGGCTCTGTTAAGTCTGTGGGCGTGTGAGGAGTCATAGTAGATCTCTCTCACTCTCTCTCACTTGCTCTCAGCTCTTTCGCTGTAAAAGAATAATTAAGTGATTTGCATTGGTCTCAAGCAGGGGAATTTGTACTGATTCCTACAGATTAGGGCTGTCGAGATACCAAAATTTTGGTATTTGATACCAGTAACAGTAAGATCTCTTAATACGGCTGTGAAAATTAATGTACTCTTGAACACCATGCATTTATTTTTGTTTAAAAGTTAACTTTTTATTAATCATGTAAATATTGCCCCAAGTTGTTTAAAATTCAATTATTTTATTATGTATTTATTTTCATTTTATCAACTTTGCACCTGCTTTGCTACTATGGGTGATTAAAAGCGTTTGTTCACAAATGTTCTCTCTCTGTGTCGCTGACAGGATGGAGCGGATGTCTGAGGAGGCGTTGAGGCTGAACCTGCTGAAGCGGGGTCTGGAGGCGCAAGATGAGCGGGAAGAGGCACTGGCCAAGCGCCTGAAGATGGAGGGTCACGAGGCCATGGAGAGGCTTAAGATGCTTGCCCTCCTCAAACGCAAGGATCTGGCCGCTTTGGAGGGGGCAGCAGTTGCGGCAGCCATGGCAGAGGGCAAAGGCCCCGGGGGCAGCCAGGGGCTGATGGGAGCTGTGGCCTACGAAGAGAAGATGAATGGAAGTTTGAGAATCGGGGGCCATGGAGGTCCTAGTAAGAATGGGAAGGAAAACATGGTGGATGAGCCAGTGGACATGAGTGCCAGAAGGAGGTGAGGTTTCGGGAGAGTGTTCAACATCTGTTTGTTGAAATGAGTACCGTATTTTCCGGAAAATAAATTGCACATGACTATAAGCCGGGTGTACATTGCATTGTTGAATGAAAAATCTGCATCACTGCATCTGTGTGTAAGTCAGGTTTTATTACGTTCAGAAGTACCGGTAAATAAAATGCAATGTTTACAAATATACTAAATTCTATAAAAATGCATAGTTCCACAAATCCTTTACATGTAATGGTATTAAGTGTTATTTTAGTATTTTTCAGGCATTCAGGCATTACAGTCAGGCATATTGTTGTTTTTGTTAACGTTTTGAATAAGTTTTTATTTCTGTATTTTTGCATTTTAATTTTTGGTAATTTTGTTGTTTGTCTTTTTTTTTTTCTTTTTCTTTTTTTTTTCTCGGTTTTCTATATTTACATAAAAAAACAACAACAAAATTACCAAAATATTATATATTATATATATATTATATTATATATAAAATATTATATATTATATATTATATATATAATATATAAAATATGGTTGTATATTTATAGTTCTATATTTATATAAGATTTTATTTCGGTTTTATTTAGTACATCATGTTAAACTAAATTGTAAACTAAATTAGCTAGCTAAAATTTTTATATTTTAAACACATTTTTATATTTTGTTTTATTTCACTTAACATTTATTTTATTTCCATTTAACAAAAATGTTTTTTTTTTAATGGTTTTAATTTTAGTTTCAGTTTTAATTTACCTATAATAACCCTGATCAGAACATAACAGAAGTAAGAAATATATATTATAAGTATAAAACAAACACAAATTTGTGTCATTCATTGTAAACAAAATTTATTATAAATGCCAGGACTAAACAAATTTATTTAAAGTAAAACCTGAAACTACTAGTGTGAGGAAAATGAGTTATATAAATAAACTTTGGGTCACGTACCTTGGGCTCAATCATTTTGCTTGCTTGAAGTTAATTGCATTATGTAAGTCGCTTTAGAATGTAAATTGTAGCACATTTCAGATTATAAAAACAACTGATATTCTGGGAAGTAGAGTATGTTTTTGCTATGTGGTGTTAAATTAAATAATACTTTAATGATTTTATCCTGCAGGTGTTGCTAGGCCTCGTTTTTTTTTCATCTGGACTCCCTTAAAAATGACTATTTACGGTGCCCCTAAAAATCCCACTATTTTTGCTCTTCATAGTGATATAGTTCGAGAGCGACGCACTCCATCACCAGACGTTATCATTTTATCAGACAACGAGGCGTCCAGCCCCCGGAGCACGCCTCACCCTGAGGAGAAACAGCATCAGGCCAACCTTGAGATGTTTAAGGTGCAGTATCCCATGGAGGAATCAGATCTATTGTTGGTTACCCACCATTAAACCTTTTGAATGAGTCTCGTGAACCTGTTTGCTGATCTCTTGCGTGTATGTTTGTTTTGCAGGGGAAGACTGGCGACGAACGGCAGCAGATGATCAAAGCTCTCCGAGAGGAGCTCAGGCTGGAGGAGGCCAAGCTGGTGCTCCTGAAGAAACTGAGACAGAGTCAGATGCAGAAGGAGAATGTGGTGCAAAAGGTCAGAACCGTACACAATGTCCTGTGCCTTACTCTACGCTTGATGCCAACTGGGCCAGTAACTCTACACTCTGTCGGTTGTGAATTTGAATTATATTTATTGGATGGACAGGCATGTTGAAGACCTTTTTGGAATTGAGAAAACATCTCAGCCTCATACCTGCCATACCACTGTGCCCATTTAGTGTAGTGTGCAGTTAACTCAATGCAGATCAGGCAGGTAGCAGTTCCTTTAAGAGGCCAGACACATTACAAGCTGGCTTTGATATCACTGTCAAGAAGTTATTTGAATATAAAAGGACTAAAATGCATGGTAATGAAGTCATGCACAGGATTTTTGTAAATAAAACCATTATTTTAGGTAGTCGGGCAAAATAAAGTGGATGGAGTAGCTGCAGCCTGTCAGAAATAGAATAAGAAGTCCATTAGCTGAAACTGCTCCTGGTGTAAACAGCTTAGTTTATTTTTGTTTATTTATTTAAAAAAAAATTTAATGGAAGGGATCTTATTTTGCACTCTTCTGGTGTAGAAATGCACAGTTTATTGTCATCGTCAGCTACGGCTGCACATTCACTTTGATTTAGGCCTATTTGAAGCCATGTGAGAAACCAGAAGTATGAGAAAGTGAAAACTGAGTTGTGGGCTGGATTTAAGGATTTTAGCAGGTTTTTTTTCATTCAGCAAGGGTGCATTAAATTGATCAAAACTGACAGTAAAGATATTAGCAATGTTCAAATGAATTCATGTTCATTTCAGAATCCTGAAAAAATGTATCACTGTTTCCACAAATACATTAAGCAGCACAACATTTTCAACATTAATAATAAGAGAGGTTTCTTGAGCAACAAATCAGCATATTAGAATGATTTCTGAAACATCATTAGCAAATAGCTGCCGAAAACTCAGATTTGGCATCACAGGAATAAATTACATTTTTAAATTATATTAAAAAGGAAAATATTTTTTAAATGGTTATTTATATATATATATATATATATATATATATATATATTTTACAATATTACTATTTTTACTGAATTTGTGGTCAAATAAATGGAGCTTTGCTGAGGTAAGAACTTGGTCTTACTGACTCCAGACTAAACAACGATAGCGTGCAAGTCAATGCAAAACACGACAACGAAGTGCATATGTACATTACAGATTAATTCAGATAGCAACTGTTTGCAAATTCACGCAATTCTACTACAGTGAAGGCCCAGCTCATGAATACTAATTAGGTCACATGACTTGCTGAGCCAAGCAAATTATGAACCAGTACAAATTAGTTAATATTCATGAGCTATGACTTATTATTATAAATAATCATTTTGTCACACGTATGCTAAATTATGTTGCTCTGCTACAGTAAAAATGTTTTGGTATTGACTTGAAGTGGAGTATATTTACTTCTAACATTCTATGTTCTAAATTTTACTGTGAACTTCCTCTTCCAATTTCTGTGAAACCAGCTTGCAATCGGCTTTCTCATAGTTGTCTCTGCATATTAAACTGTAATTGGAGACAGCACTCTAGAATCCCAAAGAAAAAAAAATCAGCATTGACTGATTGTCGCAGTGTTGTATGCTGTAAATCTGTCTGTATTTGTACTCTGCATCTCCACTGCAGCTCCTCTGTACAGCATGTTCACATTTACTGTTTTAGCACCAAGCAAAATAACCTCCCCTCGTGTCCAGCTGAGTGTTATATTAATGCCAGGAAAAACTGTCGAGGTAAATCGTTTTATTGTTGAAAGGACGATAGTTGCTAGCGGGGGTGAAATAGGGTAACAGGGAGCGAGACGGGCAGCCATAACCTCACAGATACCATATCACAGCTCTGTGTAATGTTTGTCCATGTACTGTGCCATTGAGATGTTTTGTCTTAGCTTCTCAACTCAGTGTCTGTCTAGATGCAGGAACGGCCCATAGACACTCACTCTTGTATGACATGCAAGTGCCACAACCCACTCTGCATGAATAATGTTTGCTTGCTCTTAAGCTAGAAGATGAACATTTGGTGCTACTGAGGCATACAATATTGTAATAATGTTATTATAATCATTATATTATCATTATTATTACAGTCTCTTTAACCACAGCATTTATTTTTTATTATTAATATTATACATGGTAATGCATTGTTTTTGAACATGCACACTAGTAATAACTTTATTATTTGACTTAGGTATTATGTTTCTTGAAATGCCCTAGCATGTAAAATACCATAACAGATGAATATGCTAATCATATGTTTGGTATGTTTTATGCATAAATTCTACTTCTCATATTTGCAAAATAGGTGTGAGATGTCACAGTTGTCTGTATGATATCACTAGGCTGTGTAAAAAATAAATAAATAAATAAAACAAAAACCAATCAGAAACCTCAATGAATGAGTTCGGGACAGGACTACCTGTTTGTTGAACAATGTATAAGGGAAGTGCTTGGATCAAAAAGGAAAAAAAATCCCAAACAATCAGTAAAATCCAAAACATTACCTATTTTTCTGCTTCCAATTGGTGGAAGTCGCACAGCAGCTTTAACTGAAAAAAATGGTGCTTGAGTTCCACTAATACATTGTGTGTTTTTTGTTGTTTTCAGTTATAATGAATCTCTGTGCATGAGTATGAGTTTTTGATAGAATGACCTCTCATTTCTCTTTTCAGGTGCCGGTGGTCCAGAATGCCCCGTCATCAGTGCAGCCGTCACCCATGCACAGCTCTCAGGGGCTTGGGAAACTACCCGTGCGGCCCGGCATGCACTCATCTGAGCCTCAGAGCTTGCGCACTGCACAGGTACATGGGGTTTTATGTGCACCAGTATATGCCTTTCTAAATATGAGTAGTGTTTATGTGTTTTTTTCCCCTAGATTTTAAGCATAATGCACATGGATACTCCTCATTATGTTGTACGCATTAGACTGAACACGTTAGAGCCTGCTTTTGGTTGCCATGGGAGCAGCACCTTAAGATCAGCATAACTGTGTAGATTGGTACCAGTTACCATCTTTAATTATGGTCCATCTGTTGAGTACGAACAAAGCATTTGATGTCAACACTCTGCAATCTGATATACAGTGTCTGCTGACATCCAGTGGTCATGCTGTGCATTGCAGAGTTATTAATAATTCTGTATGTGTTTTTTTTCCCCCTCAGGGCCACACAGTAATCAGGTCTGCTGCCAATGCATCTTTGCCCCCAATGATGATGTCACAGCGGGTTATTGCACCCAATCCTGCCCAGCTTCAGGGTCAGAGATTGCCCTCCAAGCCTGGCATGGGCCGCTCCTCCACAGGTGGTTTGGGTAACGCAGTGAGCTATCAGCAGGTACGGTCAAACAGTCAAGCTCACAGCCATTAGTCCTAATTTGTTTTGTGGGTTTTCTCTCTGCAATTTATTGACATTGAACTTTTAAAACAATTATACAATGTGAATAGTTCACATGTTTTTGTTGTTGTTTTTTCTAAAGGTCATCATCTATTCTGGGAGTTGCTGTGACACATTTGTACTTTGCTCAATATATTTATTACTGGTTTATTTCAAAATACTGAAGTCATGAACTAGGCCTGAGTGATATAGCAAAAATATTTTCAGTCTTTTGACAAAATATACACGTTTAAAAGTTTATGGTAAGATATCAAAAGTGATAGTAAAATGTTATGTTTTCAAAAAATTTCAAATATTTGCTGCTCTTTTGAACTTTCTATTCAAAGAATCCTGAAAAATATATCTCAGTTTTCACAAAAATATTTAGCAGCACAACTGTTTTCAACATTGATAATGGTAAGAAATGTTTCTTCATATTAGAATGATTTCTGAAGGATCATGTGACACTGAAGACTGGAGTAATGGCTGCTGAAAATTCAGCTTTGCCATCACTAGATTAAATTATATTTTAAAATTTATTAAAATATAAAACAGTTACTTTAAGATGTGATAATATTTTACAGTATTACTGTTCTTACTGTAGTTTTGATCAAATGCATATAGCATTAGTGAGCATCTTTCAGAAACCTAAAAATATCTTACTGACACAATGTCTGAATAGTAGTATGTGCATATATCTCAGTACTTACACGGTACTTACACAGAATATTTAATTATAATTTGTTAACACTTTAGTATAGGGACCAATTCTCACTATTAATTAGTTGCTTATTAGCATGCCTATTATTAAAATATTGGCTGTTTATTAGTGATTATGAAGCACATATTCTGCATGACCATATTCTACATCCCTAATCCTACCCAATACCTAACTTAACAACTACCTTACTAACTATTAATAAGCAGCAAATTAGGAGTTTGAGGCAAAAGTCATAGTTAATGGTTTGTTAATGGTGAGAATTGCGCCTTAAAATAAAGTGTGACCGTTAATTTTATGTAATAACCAAATATTTGCCCTATATATATTTTTACTATAACATTTTAAAGTATTTGACATGCAGTGCACATATATCTGTGAACACTTTCGAGTAATTTAAGAATTAAGTAATTTTGAACAAGTGTTTGAACCCATTTATTCAAGTGCACAGTTTGAAAGAAACGGAATCTTAGGTCGTTCTTTTTTTTTTTTTTTTTTTTTTTTTTTCCTGCTGATGTTTAAATCATGTTTTAAAATATCTCTTCCTTAGGATGGTGCATAAAACAAGTGAACTGGAACGGGCCTCAGCTTAATATCCGAATAAAAATTGTGCATTAAATTACAGCAATATTCATAGTGTTGTTTAATTTTATATCGCCAACAAAATCATATTGAATATGTCGTACATTCAGTACATCACCCAGCTGCAACATGAATCATTCATAAAAATGGATTATGTGGGTTACTGATGATTTGCCCTTTACTTTGTGTGATGCAGGCTGCCAGCCAGCAGGTGGGAGTCTCGCAGCGTTCAGGCTCGTCCTCGGCTATCTACATGAACCTGGCACACATGCAGGCAGCAGGAGCAGCTGGTGTGGCTGGCGTCGGGGTAGGTGTGAGTGGGGTTGGTGCTGTCAGCCCCTCCACCCTTTCCAGTGCCTCCAGCGTGGCTTCTCTGAACGACCAGGCCAGCAGCCAAGCAGCCGCTAAACTGGCCCTCCGCAAGCAGCTGGAGAAGACCCTGCTGGAGATACC
>JAFVLL020000471.1:13694-49652 GCA_021397915.2 Tor tambroides
TTGATGCTAACTGGGCCAGTAACTCTACAGTCTGTCAGTTGTGAATTTTAATTATATTTATTGGATGGACAGGCATGTTGGAGACCTTTTTGGAATTGAAAAAACATCTCAGCCTCATACCTACCATACTGCTGTGCCTGGTTAGTGTAGTATGCATTTAGCTCAATACAGAGCAGGCAGGTAGCAGATCCTTTAAGAGACCAGAGGCATCACAAGCTGGCTTTGATATCACTGTCAAGAAGTTAATTGAATATAGAAGGACTAAAATACAGTCATGCACAGGATTTTTGTAAATAAAATCATAATATTTTAGACGGTCAGACAAAATAAAGTGGATGGAGTAGCTGCAGTGTGTCAGAAATAGAATGGGATGTCAATCAGCTAAAGCTGCTCCTGGTGTAAGCTTAGATTATTTTTGTTTATTTTATTATTATTTTTTTAAATGTAAGAGCTCTTATTTTGCACTTTTCTGGTGTAGAAACACACAGGCTTGTTTATTGTCATCATCTAGATTACTACTGCATATTCACATTGATTTAGGCCTGTATGAAACTAGAAGTATGAGAAAGTGAAAACTGAGTTGTGCGTTGGATTTAAGGATTTTAGGGGTTTTTTTTGTTTTGTTTTTAAGGAAACTTTCATTCAGCAAGGATGCATTCATTTGATCAAAACTGACAGTAAAGATATTTACAATGTAACAAAATTACCATTTCAAATAAATGCTGTTCTTTTGAACTTTGTTCATTGAAGAATCCTGAAAAAATGTGTCACTGTTTCTACAAACATGTTAAGCAGCACAACATTTTCAACATTAATAATAAGAAATGTTTCTTGAGCTGCAAATCAGCATATTAGAATGATTTCTGAAGCATCATGTGACACTGAAGACTGGAGTAATGGCTACTGAAAACTCAGCTTTGGCATCACAGGAATAAATTTTAACATTTTAAATTATATTAAAATTGAAAATATTTTAATTGGTAACAATTTTTTACAGTATTATTGTTTTTACTGAATTTTTGGTCAAATACATGCATGCAGCTTTGGTGAGCTAAGAACTTAATCTCACCAACCCCAAACTTTTGAACAATAGTCGATGCAAAACACGGCGACAAAGTGTGAATGTGTATTACAGATGAATTCAGATTGCAACTATTTGCAAATTTACAAAATTGTACTATAGTGAAGGCCTGGCTCATGAATATTAATTAGGTCACATGACTTGCTGATCCAAGCGAATTATGAACCAGTACGAATTAGGTAATATATTTATAAGCTATGACTTATTATTATAAATAATAATTTTGCCACACGTGCACTAAATTGAGTCACCACTGCAGTAAAAATACTTGTATTATAACTATTTTTTTAATTCTTATTTTTATTTTTTTGTTTTAGTATCTACTTAAAGTGAAGTATTGTTACTTTTAGCATCCTCTGTTCTGAATTTTACTGTGAACTTCCTCTTCTAATTTCTGTGAAACCAGCCTGTGATCGGCTTTCTCATAGTTGCCTCTGCATATTAAACTGTAATTGGAGACAGCACTTTAGCATCAAAAAAAAGAGAAAAAAAACAGCATTGACTGATTGTCGCAGTGTTGTATGCTGTAAATCTGCCTGTATTTGTACTCTACATCTCCACTGCAGCTCCTCTGTACAGCATGTTCACCTTCACTGTTTTAGCACCAAGCAAAATAACTTCCCCTCGTGTCCAGCTGAGTGTTATATTAATGCCAGGAAAAACTGTCGAGGTAAATCGTTTTATTGTTGAAAGGACGTTAGTTGCTAGCAGGGGTGAAATAGGGTAACAGGGAGTGAGACGGGGTAGCCATAACCTCACAGATGCCATAACCTCACAGATACCATATCACAGCTCTGTGTGATATTTTTCCATGTACTGTGCCATTGAGATGTTTTGTCTTTGCTTCTCAACTCAGTGTCTGTCTAGATGCAGGAACGGCCCATAAACACTCACTCTTGTGACATGCAAGTGTCACAACCCACTCTGCATGAATAATGTTTGCTTCCTCTTAAGCTGGAAGATAAAAATTTGATTTGCTTAATTGAGGATGAAATGCTAACAATAAATAACAAAACCTGCCGAGGCATATAATATTGTAATAGTGTTATTATAATCATTATTTTATATTATTATTATTTTTATTATTACAGTCTTATTAACCACAGCATTTATTTATTTATTTTTAATATTATTATACATGTTCATGCATTGTTTTTGGACATGCACAGTAGTAATAATTTTATTATTTGATTTATGTATTACTGAATTATTGTGATTGATTATTTATGTTTCTTGAAATGCCCTACCATGATGGATGAAAATGCTAATCATATGTTTGGTGTGTTTTATGCATAAATTCTTCCTCTCATATTTGTGAAATAGGTGTGAGACGTCACAATTGTCTAAATGACATCACTAGGCTGTGTAAAAAAAAAAAAACAGCCAATAAGAAACTTTAATGAATAAGTTCGGGACAGGACTACCAGTTTGTTAAACAATGTATAAGGGAAGTGCTTGGATCAAAAAGAAAAAAACAAAACAAACAATGCCTATTTTTCTGCTTCCAATTGGTGGAAGTCGCACAGCGGCTTTAACTGAAAAAATGGTTCTTGAGTTCTACTAATACATTGTGGGGTTTTTTGTTGTTGTTGTTTTAAGTTATAATGAATCTTTGTACAGTATGAGTTTTTGATAGACTCTGGCCTCTCATTTGACTTTTTAGGTGCCGGTGGTCCAGAATGCCCCATCATCAGTGCAGCCGTCACCCATGCACAGCTCTCAGGGGCTCGGGAAACTACCTGTGCGGCCCGGCATGCACTCATCTGACCCTCAGAGCCTGCGCACTGCACAGGTACATGGGGTTTTATGCGCACCAGTATATGCCTTTCTAAATATGAGCAGTGTTGATCTGTTTTTTTTCTACATGCAATACTGATAATTTCAAGCACAACGCACATGGATACTCCCCATTATGTTGTACACATTAGACTGAACATGTTAGAGCCTGCTGTTGATTGCCATGGGAGCAGCACCTTAAGATCAGCATAACTGTATAGATTGGTACCAGTTACCATTTTTAATTAGGGTCCATCTGTTGAGTACAAACAAAGCATTTGATGTCAACACTGTGCAATCTGATATACAGTGTCTGCTGACATCTAGTGGTCATACAGTACATTGCAGAGTTATTAATAGTTCTGTATGTTTTTTTTTTTTTTTCCCCCCTCAGGGCCACACAGTAATCAGGTCTGCTGCCAATGCATCTTTGCCCCCAATGATGATGTCACAGCGGGTTATTGCACCCAATCCTGCCCAGCTTCAGGGTCAGAGAGTGCCCTCCAAGCCTGGCATGGGCCGCTCCTCCACAGGTGGTTTGGGTAACGCAGTGAGCTATCAGCAGGTACAGTCAAACAGTCAAGCTCACAGCCATTAGTCCTAATATGTTTTGTGGGTTTTCACCCTGCAATGTATTGACACTGAACTTTTAAAACAATTATACAATGTGAACAGTTCACTTGTTATTGTTGCTGTTTTTTCCTAAAGGTCATAATCTGTTCTGGGAGATGCTGTGACACATTTGTACTTTGCTCACTATATTTATTACTGGCTTATTTCAAAATACTGAAGTCATGAACTAGGACTGAGTGATCTAGAAAAAGTATTTTCAGTCTTTTGACAAAATATACATTTTCAAGATATCAAAAGTGACAGTAAAAATGTTATAATGTTTTAAAAAGATTTCTATTTCAAATAAATGCTGCTTATTTGAGCTTTCTATTCAGAGAATCCTGAAAAATGTATCACTATTTCCACAAAAATATTTAGCAGCACAGCTGTTTTCAGCATTGATAAAAGTAAGAAATGTTTCTTGAGCAGCAAATCAGCATATTAATATGATTTCTGAAGAATCGTGACACTGAAGGCTGGAGTAATGATGCTGAAATTTCAGCTTTGCCATCACTAGAATAAATTAGACTTTAAAATATAAAACGGTTATTTTAAGCTGTGGTAATATTTTACAGTATTACTGTTTTACTATATTTTTGATCAAATATATACAGCATTGTTGAGCATCTTTCAGAAACCTAAAAATATCTTACGACCCAAAACTTCTGAATAATAGTGTGTATATCTCAATACTTGTACATTTCTCTGAAAAAGTCTTTAAAAAGTGGGGGATTTTGTTAATAGTTAGTTTTCACTATGAAGACAGAATATTAATTTTTTTAATGTAGCAATTTCATGTAATAACCAAATATTTTCACTATATATATTTATACTATAACATTTTAAAGTATTTGCATGTCAAATACATTAAAATGTTATAGTAAAACTATAGGGAAAATCCATTTAAATGTAAATGTGTTTTCCCTATATATATTTTTGCTATAACATTTTAAAGTATTTGACATTCAGTACTCATATATCTGTGAACGCTTGAGTAATTTTAAGTTTTAAGTAATTTTGAACAAGTGTTTGAACCCATTTATTCAAGTGCACAGTTTGAAAGAAAAGGTCGCTCTTCTTTTTCTCCTGAGGTTTAAATCATGTTTTAAAATATCTCTTCCTTAGGATGGTGCATAAAACAAGCCAACTGGAACGGGCCTTAGCTTAATAGCCAAATAAAAATTGTGCATTAAATCACAGCAATATTCATAGTGTTGTTTAGTTTTATATCGCCAACAAAATCATATTGAATAAGTCGTATATTCAAAATATGGTTCAGCCGCAACATGAATCATTCATAAAAATGGATTATGTGGGTTACTGATGATTTGCCCTTTTGCTTTGTGTGATGCAGGCTGCCAGCCAGCAGGTGGGGGTTTCGCAGCGTTCAGGCTCTTCCTCGGCTATCTACATGAACCTGGCACACATGCAGGCAGCAGGAGCGGCTGGTGTCGGGGTGGGCGTGAGCGGGGTTGGTGCCGTCAGCCCCTCTACCCTTTCCAGCGCTTCCAGCGTGGCTTCTCTGAACGACCAGGCCAGCAGCCAAGCAGCCGCTAAACTGGCCCTCCGCAAGCAGCTGGAGAAGACCCTGCTGGAGATACCTCCACCTAAACCTCCAGCGCCCCTGCTGCACTTCCTGCCCTCTGCTGCCAACTCTGAGTTCATCTACATGGTGGGGTTGGAGGAGGTCGTGCAGAGCGTCATTGATAGTCAGGGTAGGAGCAAGAGGAACCACCCACACCACAAAAACACCTTGCACATTAAGGCTGTGCAATATAGCCTAAAAATCATATTGCAATTTGAATTGCATTGATGTCTAATGCTAAGATCAAAAAGTCAAAAAACACATTTAAACAGCTGTTCTCATGTTCAAAAGAATTACAAATGTTGTGCAAGTGGAAAAAGTTTAAGACCATTCACACTTGACCTAAAAGTGAACTGAAGTGAATGCGGTTTAATAATCACACAAGGCCATATTGCAGTTTCAGTTTATATTTTGTAGTGCTAATTCACAGCTAATTCTGCTCGATCACTAAACTCCTGTTTTCTGTTTTTGCTATTGCTCAGGTAAAATGCGAGGGTCACTGCCACACGTGGAGCCGTTCTTCTGTGCCCAGTGCAGGACTGACTTTACCCCACACTGGAAGCAGGAGAAAAGTGGTCGCATTCTCTGTGAGCAGTGCATGACGTCCAATCAGAAGAAGGCCTTGAAGGCCGAGCACACCAATAGGCTCAAGAATGCTTTCGTTAAGGCTCTGCAGCAAGAACAGGTCAGTCAGTATCTTCAGTCTTCCTTTTAATGCTGATTGAGTTGGCAGGATACCAAAATTTGAATAATGAAATGAAGCTTGATGATTCTCTAAATATGCAAACAACAAACTAGTATGCTACAGTGCTGTTATTGTTAACTAAAATTATTAAAAATCCTTTAATATAAAAAACTTAAAGGTGCCATAGAATGCATTGATAAAATATTTTAAATTGTTCTCTGATATCTACAAAGAAGGTATGTGGCTTAGGTAAGGGCAAAAATTCTCCAGAAACGGTTTTACATGTCCATTTACAACCCTAGGATTTGTCCCTAGAATGAAATGGTCTGTTATTACCTTATTTGGAAGGGTCATGAATAATAATGTTGAGCTCTGCTCTGATTGGCTGTTTCACAGTGCAGCTCATTTCAGTAGCTTACACAACAGGAAGGAAACACAGGGAGGAAAATATATTTCAATACTTTCTCTCGCAGTTATATCGTTGGGTAATTATACTGTATATAAATTGTGGCCATCAGGGAGCCGCTATTAATATGCGGGGCATTGAAACTGCTTTTGAATGCAGATCACTTTTTACTTTCACTTTCGAGATTTGCGATCGCACGAGCTCTGTATAAACTACAGCAGCAGTACTTACCACACATTTTACAAGATCAGATGCTTGTCAGTGGTGCTCAGGATCTGTAAATCTGTTCGCCATCGTACTCAGTCATCTCTCCTTACTCTGTTTATGTGGTAAGTGGGGAAATGTGTACTGTAATATAACAGGCTAACGCTAGCAGCGAGTAACCATGTCCCTTTAGTGGCTCGCGTTATTTGTTTTCCGTGCCTTTTCTGAATGAGACTTCCAACCCATCCCTGCACAGCCTGGAACATAACATTTATTTCCATGATCTGCCATTTTCGCTATTGTCCTCGCTTGTTTCTTCACAATACCTGCAGAACTTCTGATGATTCGGCTGTGCAGGTCCGGCTGGCCTAGAACATGGGCGGGTATATGCAAATGTTGGGGGCGTAACTATTAGTGATCCCGACTGTAACGTCACAGTCAGTGTTATGTTCTGATTCGCCTATTTTTCAGTGTTCTTTTGCATGCATGAGATTTACATAAGAAGGAGGAATCAGGGCATGTTTGAGGTACAGGGTATGTCATTTCCATGTACAGAACTGTTATTATTCAACTATGCCAAGGTAAATACAGTTTTCCATTCTATGGCACCTTTAATGGAAAAATTAGAAATGATGCCCCAGCAACTAACTGAAATTAGTTTTAAAATAAAGTATGTGGGTAAAGTATGCAATTTCTGTGCTACTAGTGTCACCTAGTGGAATTATAAAAATAAGGCATATTTTTAAAACAACCTTTGCAAAAGTGAATGTATTTTAACATAAAATTACAAACTTCACTTTTATGAAGTACTAAAATTAAAATAAAAAATGTAAATAAAAAAAAATAAAACTGAAATTATAATAAAAACTAAATATAAGCTGATCCAAAATATTAATAAGTACTATTGTAGTATGTAAATATTGAAATAACACTGGTTAACTACAAAGCTCACTGCTTTGTTAAAAAAAGATGAAATATTAACAAATTTAAAAAACAATGAGATATAGCCTGTTTTTTTTTTTTTCTCAATTTAATATTTGCTTCATATTTAATTACTCAGGACAAATAAACTATATACAAATAATATATTATATTATTATTATTATTTATTCATGCAGACCCACTATTATTAGTAGTAGTAATGGTAGTAGTAGTTATTGACTTGGTACTGACATTGCTAGCTTGTAGTTTCTGTAACTTCATGTTGACTTCCTGTGTGTCTCTGTCCGTTCAGGAAATAGAGCAGAGGTTGCAGCAGCAGGCTGCTCTGTCCCCCAGCTCTGCCCAGACTGTGCCCAGCGTGAGCAAAGGGGAGACCATGATCCGACACCATGCCCTCCGACAGGTGCACACTCTCATTGTGTACAAATAATGGGATCTCATGAGATCATTTTTATGGATTTTGAAATGGCTGTTTTATTCTGGCCCTTCAGCTAATCACAGATTTTAATGACTGATGATTCTATCAGTTTAATGGTACAAAGAGGTGTCATGAAATTTAACGCTGATTCTCTCTCATTTTCTCTTTCAGACTCCCCAGCCACAGGCAGCTCTACAGCGGGGTCTGTCCAGCTCAGCACGAGGTGTCCTCTCTAACTTCGCCCAGGCCTCCCAGCTCTCGGTGGCCAGTGGGCTGCTGGATATGACAAGCAAGCGCTGTGGCAGCAGCAGTACCAGCAGCAGCAGTCGGGCCCAGCATGACAGCCGCAGGCAGATCTACAACATCCCTGGTAAGATGATACAGTTTAATTAGGAACGCACAACATACCTTAACTTCATGACTTTAAAGCAGCATGGTGAGGAAATGTTGTATGGGTTAAGGATTAATTATGTTATGCTCAATCATTATACAATACTTCACATGCTATTGGACCCCAAGTAGACTGACTAGAATAAAATGACCAGAGAAAGTGTGATACAAAGTGTTGAAGATAAATGGAAACACTAAATTCATCATAAAACTAGGCTGTGTCACCTGACAAGGATTTTAGGATGTAGAATTATTATAAAGCTTGAAAGTCAACACTCTCTTCATTTGAACAATGGCTGGAGCTAATAATGCTTAGAGTTTTAGAGTGTGATGAAAAAAGGATGAGTAAATAAAGTTATTTTAAGTGAAGTTGGTGAAGGTCTAACACCCTTTCTTTGAAGATTCCCCTTAGGGGTGGGCGATATATATCGTGATTTTGGTCATATCGCCCACCCCTAATTCCCCTTGTTTTGAAATGTACTTATCTGTGATTTGTTCTATATTTCAATTAGGGCTGTCTGTTTAACGTGTTCATTTAGTTAATTGGTTATTAATGCAATTAACACACCCACCCCACCCCTTTTAACTAATTAAAGGGATAGTTCACCAAAAAAGTAATATCTATTTGATGCTTTTCTCATTTAACACAATAATGACTTTAGATTATCTTTTGGGGATGATTTCTCAGCCAAATTTAATATGCAATTAATTAATCGCCACATTATCTAATTAATTGGATTAAAAATGTTAATTGCCTGAGAGCCCTAATTTTAATATTAATTAATTTTTCTATTCATATGATTATTTTCATTTTGACTTTAGTATCCAAAAGTGTCCAAGTATGTTTGGGGGCCATTAAATATGTACAAAATATATTTAAAATTAAATGATCAATTTATCAATTTATTTTAATTTTTATTCATTTTCTCCCTTATTTTTTTTTTTTTTTTAAATGTTCTGACATGATTGTTGGGATTCGATGAGAAGTTAGAACATGTGTTGTTTGTTCTTCCAGTTTATGTGACAAACTTTATTTTGTTAAACACATTTTTTTCATCAACTTTTCTAACTTCTTGTCTTTCTTTTCCTCTGGCCCCTCTCTGTCTTTGTCCTCCATCGCAGGTCTGAATATTGCCTATCTAAATCCGGGAGCCATCGGGGGCCACAAGGCATCCAGCCTAGCGGACCGTCAGCGGGAGTATCTGCTCGACATGATTCCCCCACGCTCCATATCCCAGTCCATCACCGGGCAGAAATGAGCCCTGACGGGACTGCAGATCCCCCTATCGGACGCCCCACCACCCCTCTGTTCTACATCAGAACATCCCCCACCCCCCCAGCCACCCCCCAACACATACACACACGCACCATCACCCCATCGCATGCAGTGCCTGTCCGTGTGCCTACCCAACTAACCCATAAGAACAGCTCAATCAGTCAGACTATAAACACCAGACTGTCAGTGCATCTCAAACTTCGGTTTCCTACTATAGCAAAGCTCTTTATTGTTATCTCAACTTATTATTGCTGTTGTTATTGCTACTTCTATTATTATCACAGTTATTATTATTAGTATTATTGTTGCTTCTGTTACAGTTACTTATATTACACTTATTAGTAGGTTTAGTGGTTTTTTGCATCTTTTTATGTTCTTACCCTTATGTTTTTCTTTTCAGAGGGAGGGTGCCAGATTGCAGGGTCACTTAAAAATATAAAAGCTCGTTTTTTTGGTTCATTTGAAAGCTTCCTCCCTCAGTCGCCCCTGTAAAATTAGACTCATTCTCTCTCATGTCGTATATGTTCAGTTTCGAAGTTGGAATGGTTAAAGCGTTCTTACCTGAGAGAGAGCAGAATCTTTGTAGCGTTACACGTTCGGAAACTACAAAGTCCTCCAAGAACCTTCTGGTTCAGAAAGAGCGAGACAGACTCATGTACATTGATCAGATTGATCCTTATGCAGAGTGCTGCTGATCTAGTCAACGTTGATTCTGCCTTGAGAAGGCCACACGGAAAATGGGACCTGCACTAGCACGGATGAGTCTCCTGCTGTCGAATGTACAGAGAGAACTGTAAAATTGGAGTGCATGTGCCCACAAACAGGATCTCTCCCGTGTCTCTCAATGCCTTCACTTTCACAGGATGCAGTGATGTCATGTAACTTGTTTTGTGGTGAAGGTGCGTTTCACTGCACAGCAAAGAATGAAGCCAGAGAGTCCCATCATCATGAACTTTGTCTCTTTTTTGATTTGTGTTTCTGCTTGGGTGTTTTTTGACCATTGTTTAACCCCCCACCCCTCTCCCTGTCTTTGCGGTTTTGTTCTTTTTAGTTTAATCGGGCGGCGTCTCCATCTGAAATGGCCACGTATCTTAAAGGTACTTGCCACTGGAGACGATAATCATTGAAATGGCAAATAGGTGGAGTTATTGGAAAAACGGTTTATGCGTAGATTGTTAACGTGAGTTTTAACAGAAGGCATTGACAAGGATCAATCATCGTGTTAAAGCAATGCACATGAGATGCCTCGTTATGGAGGAGCACTTTTCTTCTTAATAATTGAAAAAAACAAATGGTTAAGCAAAAGAGGACAAGAATGTTTCAGCTAACAGGATCTTAAGGTATGGATGCCATCGGATGTCTCGGAGAGAGCTGGGAGAAAGACTTTTTGTGCGTTGTGCGGTGCATTTCATCTTTTTGAAAGAGTCCACACTGTGGTACACGTGTTTATGTTTCAGTAGACATAACCTGGAGGCATTTGAATGATGGTGACAATATAAGCAGTGTTTAGTCAATATGCAGTATTAGGGATTCTGTGCAGGATGAGTTTGCATTCCGATTGGACGATTATCTTTTGGTCAGATTTAGTTCTGTGGTAGTGAGGGAGCGCTCCATGTTTCGGTAACGTGGATTACAAATGGCTTTCAAAGGGTTTAACATCTGCTTGTTGACAAGAAGTTGAGCACTTAACATTTTTCCCCCCAGCCTAAGCATTTACCATGACACGTTTGGTTCTTTTGGAAATCAGACTTTGAGGTCTGTCATGCAGGTCATGTTTAATAGCTGAGAAACTCGAAAGCTATTATGTGTTCGATGGTGAATTAATGGAAATAAATCCATACACATGCGTTTTTCTGTCATGTGTATAGTCACTGATCCTTGCAGTTTGATTTTGTTTTGTCTTTTTAAGTGTCCTGTATAATGCCACTGATTTGTGGTGGAACGATGCAACTTTTGAACAAAAAATTTTGAAGCTACCTTGGATTCAATTTTCAGGTGCAATATTAGATAATAGGATGTTTACATTTATTTTTTTTTTCCTGGTAATGATGATAATTCACTCCCTTTTAGTCATTCTGTTCAGTCTTTGATATTAAGGGGATGATTTTATCTTTGCTCCAATTTTATGATCTGTAATGTTTTATGTTCTTTTGAAATGAACGTAGGGTGTTTATAGTAACTCATTTCTCTCTCCTGCTCTCTCTTGTAGACTATATTAGATGCATCCATATACCTGTGTTCATATATTTACGAGAAGTTTAACTTCCTTTTGACTCCTCAATTAAGTTCCATTTTTGTTTGGTTGTTTCATTTCAGCTGTTTCTTAAAAAAAAAAGAAAAAAGGAGAAAAAAAAATCAAATTTAATCAAACAAAAAAAAAAAAAATGTATGAACAGATGATGACACGATATTTGCTAGGTCAAAAGTAATAATGACTTATTGTACATATGCTTTTTTTCTCCCTTGAATTAAAAATAATGAAATGAAATTAAAATGGTTGTATATTGTGTAGAAAAGCAAACAAAAAGCCATGAATATTGTGAAGCTTGTCATTTCGTTTTGTGATCACTGTGTATTATTGTGTAACAAATGTGCAAAATGTATGGGATTATACTTCTCTTGTTTTTGAATGAGCTCTTTAGATGCATTTTCTCCCCAGCTGTACGTTTTTGTAGTATGTAGTATTTGCAGAAGAAAAAAAAATCATTGTTCTGGTGGAGCGTTTGATCCATTCTGTAGTCTTTGGACTGAGACATGATGGGACAGTCTCGTATGTTACTTTTTTGTTGCCTCTCTTTTATTTGATTTTCGCTTTTTATTTCAAACATTGAAGTTACGTAGATGTTCGGTGAATAAGTTTCTTTCTCTAACGTCCCACACAAAGTGTTGATCTTACAGAACATGGACTGGATGAAACATTTGACAGTATTACCCCTCACTCGACCAAATCCAAAGCGTTCATCATAAATGTAAAATCAAAGCACGCTATTGCTCAGTAACATTACTTTTAGCTAAATTACTGGGTGCAGAAAACCCTACAGGGGAGATTGTGTACATTTGTTTTCTGTTGCTTAAAGTACAAACTTTCCTCACTATATCCCTTTTTTCTTTCTAGGGAAAAAAAAATCACAATGCTCTTATTTTGTTTTCATGGAAGATTGTATACATTGTATACGATGAAGAAAAAAACTTTTTTTGTTGTTTGTTTTTGACTGTTCCAATGCTTATTGCCTTCAGCCTTTAAATCATAAGACACAAAATGGACAATTTGCACACATGCAAGTTTTGATTCTAAGGTTTGTGACATTATTAGATATACTTTTTCAAGTTTCATGCCATGGAATCACTGTCCATAATTCTCTGACTGGACAATCAGCTTTTCTGGAGTTCTAACGCTGGGGTTTACTTCTCTCTTCAATTTTTTTTTTTTTCTTATTTTTTCCCTGCTATTTTTTTTCCTCTCCCTGATTTTCATTTGTTGCAAGTACAAGTCTTTTTTTGTTGTTATTGAAGTGGGAGAGCGGTTTTTAGGTCATCATTTCTTTTTGATTTTCTAAATTTCATCTGAACTTTCAAATATTTTTAAATAGACTTAGCTGCAGTTTACCCAGTTTGAATTTTAAAGCAAATGGCAATATGTTGAAATCGGTTTGTAAAAGAAAACTATGAATAATTTAAAAAAGTGTACAGTTAAAAAAATAAATAAATAAATGAAGTACTGGAGATTGGCTTAAACAATTATTGATTTTAGTCAAGGAAAATAAGTGCTTTTTGTCAAGGTTTTTATTTTCATTTAGAACATTAATCCAGACCTTTTGCACATCCTTGATATTTAACTGTCTAAAATGGAGATGAAAAAAAAAATGCTGTTTGATTACTGCCGGTTGATTAACAACAATTATGCATTGACTGAAAAAAAAAATAAGCTAATTTTGGAGGAAATAACTTTGTAATATTTATCACTTGCAAGCTATGTTTAATAAAGGATGGAACAGTTTATCTCGGAGTGTGTTAACATTTGTTCAAAACTCATTTTGGTTCTTTTGTCATTTTTTTAGCATTTCTGTCCTTTTAAATTAATTTTATTATATATTAATATTTTATTTGAATATATATTATTATATATATATATACTTAGATTTTTTTGTTTACATTTTACATTGTCTTTTCTTTCTTTCTTAAAGCCATACTAAAATTATTTTTATTACTGTATGTGATTAACAATGTTGTCAGATCACTCAAAGTTAAAGAGCAACAAATGTAATGCTGCCACAATCAGAGTTCTCTCACTCTTCCAGCCAACACACATATGGTCTCCTGAGCCCTGGTCATTCATTTACAGACTAATTGGCTTCATTATAAGCTTTGACTTTATCCGGTCACTACAATTATAGCTATTTTCCACAGCATCACTGTATCCTGCCAGCAGATTCAAGGTTGTACTCTCTTAAGGGGTGATGTCTGTTATTCTCTTCCAACTAAACCAGTGTTAGTTGACTCAGGTGCATAAGGGATCATCTGAAATTAGACAATGAGTTATTACATGATTTTCATTTTTATTCTTGTCACACATTACAGTTGACAAGTTCCTTTTAATTTTTTATTTTATTTTTTTTTTTACTACTAATTCTGTTCTTCTGGAAACAAAGATGATCAGTAATGCGGATCATTGTGTTTAGAAAACATACTTGTGTTGCTTTACGCAGTTGTAAAGTGCTGTATCTGAGCACTGCTACCTGACCTGTTATGTGTATTGGATATTTCGTGGTATTCTCTCAATGATTCCCATCCGGTGAGTAGATATTGGCCTTCATCCAGCATTCCAGCCCTTCCTGTTTGCAAATGCCTGAAATGAAATATAGCAATCATGAGACTGTGAATCACTACATCCTGACAGAATGATCAGAAAAAAACGCCATGTATAACTAGTTACTTATTTATTCATTATTTGGCTAAATAGGCTACTGAACGATGCCAACATAGACATTGCTAGTAGGGGACAAACAAACATTTACTACTACAATTTCAGACACAAAATAAATTGTAAACCCTTTAAACCGAAATCAAACCAAATGTGATTTTTGCTCAATCAAACTAACAAACATAGTGCGATTGTAGCTGTACAGGATGTTAATCGGAATAAGCTACGTTTGTTGTATTTGGTGAAATATTACTGATAGGCTACTTTTTACAATAAGAATACTGTATTCCGATCTGATAACCATTTTCCCAAATAATATTCAGCAATCATGTTGTGTTATGGGGATCATGTCAACTGTTTAGAATCAGAACTAGTGGAGAAGGTTCACGGGTTTGCTTTTCGATCAACAAAGTCTGAATTTGTTGGCGAATCAGTTTGATTCATTCGGACAGTTCATCGTTTGACGCAGTTTCTTACACCAAAATAGTAAGGGATAGTTTATAAGACAAAACAAAAAGAACGCCGAATGAGGTGGATATTATCCTTTTTTTACACTGTCCATTTTAGGAAACAAAACTTTCTAACGTCTTCTATCGTTTGTCAGCTTTTAATTGAGGGAGTAGGTTGTGAACAAATTCATACTGGAGGTAAAGACAAGTTATAGCCATTTGTCCATAACTCTATCACAAAAGAGTATCAAAATATGGGGACACATTTTTATCAGGAGATATGTGCCCCAGTACTGATGAAAGATTTTGTTTTGGGCTCTGATATAGGCTACTGTATGAATTTCAGAGTAGACTAAATCCCATTGTGTATTAAATTACTTTTCAATCCTTAATGCCCCATTTTGCAAATTTAATAGGTGAGCTAATATATAATATCTAATACCATTGGTGACACAGACCATACAGTTCTTGCTTTGTGTGCATGCATGACTTGCTTGTATTAAGCAATATCCACATCTAAAATTATGCTCTGCCCACATGGTTTTATTTTTCTGGGAATCAACCCACAAATATATTTCCTGTGTTCCACTGTGCTTTTTTTTTTGTCTGGGGTGTGTTTCAGTGCTCAACATGCGCCCACCTGCTCTGATGTCTCTGTATTACCCAACCTCTGTTCCTGGGCCATAATGCAGATGCATCAATGAAAGGGTGTGTTGGGGTCCGAAGGGAGGTTAGGATCAGAGCTGATTCTGTTCTCTGACAATGAGCGTGTAACGAGTCAGAACTACACATCTGGGCAGGCCGGGGTCACAACGTGTGTGTCATTTTGATGTTGGACTGTAGATACATTCTCAAATTATGTAATCAAAGGTTGGGTAAGAGGTCTTGTTGAAAAGATTCAAAATCCACATAGTATAAATGTACCAGAAAAGCATCCCCCCCAGAAATCTGGAGTGGTTCGTTTTCTGTCTTTCCAAGAATGTTTCCCTCAGGCCACTACATAAACATTCAGTGCCTGCAAACTGAAAACTATTAGTCATTACTATTAGTGTAATTTCCATGTCATTTCCACCTGCACACGCATTGTTTAGTGACAGCTTGTCTCGATTACATCTCATTAGTCATCAGGAAGCGTGTCTGGAGAGGCTGCAGGTTAGTGGATGTCATGACTATGGAATGAAGTTCAGTTGGGAATGATGATCCCTGTCGTCAGACCAGCTGCAGGGCTCGGACAAGGTAAAACCTGTTCCTCTCCAAGTCAGTCTGCTCACCCTGTCCTGGTCCACCCTATTTTTCGCCTTTTTGGTAGTAATGGGTTACTGGTGATCTCTTCGTGGCTGAATCATTTTGTCTGATTCTTAGTATTTTTCAGTCTTTTGCCAACAATAGAGGGCAGTGTTGAGCAGTACTGTGTGAAGTCTTCTGCATCAGTGGTTATACTCTCTGAGTGAGTGAGTCTTTACTGACATATCCATCTGCAAATGCCTTGATTTCATATTATGTATTTTGACATCATTTTTGCTGATTTGTAGTGGTTTTATGGAGTGTAAAACATAAAATGTAAAATCAGTTCATCACATTATAGATGTTTCACTAATATCCGACAACCAGAAAGTGTCCCATGTACTTTTTTTTTTTTTTTTTTTTTTTTTTTTTACTTTTTGTCTTCATTTTCTTTATTATCTTCATTGTCTTTATTTTTTATTATTTAAGATTTAACAAAAATATTTTTATGAAATGTTTTTCTTGGAAAGTGTGTGCTACATTTGCTATACCAATTAGTTGACGCTAGCCTATGTTAGTCATCGGCTACTGTCAACTGTTTAGTTACCAACATTCTTCAATATATCTTCTTTTGTGTTAAACAGCTGAGAGAAATTCATACAGGTTCGGAACAACTTGAGGGTGAGTAAATGATTATAGAATTGTAATTTTTGGGTGAACTATTAATTTTAAATGTTCAAATACGACATTTAAGGACACTTACAGTGTGCAGGTCAGACATATTATGGTAATGTAATGAGTTTAAATAGCAAAAACTCTGAGGAAACCAGAGTAAATATGTGAAGTAAATATGTTTTCCAATCCACAACTTGTTGGTGTTGCTATGCACTTGCTTAGGTGTTTAGAATGGTTGTTGGCATATTAGTTTTTGATTGCAAGAGTGGTTTCTAGGTTTTTACATACTTGCCCAAGCCAAATGACCCCACTCATGAGTCTCTCGCATCACTCCTTCAACGTATCAAAAATGCTTACAAAAGCAAAAGTATACCTCTTCTCAACAAGCCACACATTTTGAGATATTATTCATGCCTGTAGCACAAAGTAGACCAAAGAGTAATACTTATAGTCAGGGGTTCAAATCATCTAATGAGATGCTATACACATAATAATTACATATTTTTGTCAGTATTATTTAGAAATTACACTGTGATATCAACACTAACATAAAGTGGTCATGTTTTCTAGCTAACTGACCCTTCGCAAAGACTCTTTACTGTTGCTGTCTGACAAGCCATGCCGTTCTCACGCAGTGAAAAATACATTGCAGAACTAAGAAGAAACTGACAACGCACTGACAGACAAGACAGAGCAGGTTACTTCTGGTATAAAACAAAGTCTTAGCTTTCAAATTTTGTCATATTTTTAAGAAATTCAAACAATAAATACCATTTTGTGGCTCTTTAATGTATTGTGACAGATCGATGTAGAGCCTCAGTTCTATAAAGGATTCTGTAAAAGGTTCTCACCAGACTCATCCACAAACTAAATTTATATAATTTACAGTAATTTAATAAAATGTAGCAATGTGTGTAAATCAGTAATATGAGATGCACAAGACGTTAGAGGACCTATGAAATTAATTCACGATTTCTTAGTAGACAGAACAGCTCAACTTCAGCTGAGATAATAGTGACAGGAGTCTCAGTCCAGGGGGTGGATGAGGTCTTCATTCGGCGCTTATCCTCTGGCCTTGGGAAGGTTATGAGATATTAGTGAGCTCACAGGTGGCAGCTGTAGCACAGACAGTCCCTTCACTGTCAGCATTCTCATTTCCACCTCTTTTCCTGGTGTCAACATACGTCTGGTGTGAAAGTCTCGCCCTCAAAACTCCCTCAAATTCTTCCAAGCATGAGGCTGGGAATGAAGGGAATGATGTGTTATTAAACAAACAGCCAATCATCCTCTCTCTTACAGCTTCAAGGCAGCTTGTTGAGTCTGTCAATGGAAACGCATGAAGGTTTTCTCATTTCTGAGGTGGAATTCAAGGTGAACCATCACAAGCTGAGGTTAGAAACATTGACGTAACACAGATGAATGAAACAGAGAAAATATTCAATCCTGAATTCTAAGTATTGAACGCTAGATTTACATTTTCTAATTAAATGTGATTTGTCCATAAGACCAAGTCAGAATAGCCCTTTATTTTATTGATATATTGATAATGGTATAGGCCACCTATAATCATAGGCCAGCATGTCTATGTTGCAGATCTTATTCTGTCCTGATTCAAATTAAATCATTAAAGAATCCCATTTTAGGCTGAGTGCTTGTATTTGGGGGGTTCAGGTGGAGCTCAGTGTGTAATGACAGTTCTGATTGTTGTCTGGGGGTTTGGGGGCCTGAGCATCTGCTCAGGAGACTTTAAAGAGTCTCTCTATTGATTTCCTTTCACTCCAATTAACAGGACCGTTTGTATAGTGCAATAGAGCTTGTACACAATGTCCATTTGTGCTCCCTCAGTAGATCCTCCTTGAAGATGACAAAATCAAAATGTACATTCATCACACAGTTTGAGCATTACATTTTCATAAGGCAGACAGTTGATTAAATCAGGAGCTTTTCTTCATGGTGTATATTTCCCTTAAATGAAATTCAGTTCTTTGTTTAGAATCTACCTCTATTCAAATCAAATACTTGAAAGGAATTTCCAACTCATGAAGGTAAAATATGCATATATCTACTATAATGTATCCATAGATCACTATAACTTTCCTCCAGAATTGATCCTCTGTCAGTCAGCTGCTCTGAAACTCAGCTAGGTTTCTAATGAAGATTTACTGTATTTAGTGGAGGAAGCTCATTATGGACTCTCAGCCTTGTGTCTTATCTCTAAACAGGTATGTAGCTCTACCCTAATGGTTTTACCCACTCGTGGCCAAAAAAAAAAAAAAAAGTGAACACATTTGTGACCCTGGACCACAAAACCAGTCATAAGGGTCAATTTTTCGAAACTGAGATTTATACATCATCTGAAAGCTGAAAAATAAGCTATCCATTGATGTATGGTTTGTTGGGATTGGACAATATTTGACCGAGATACAACTATTTGAAAATCTGGAATCTGAGGGTGCAAAAAAATCTAAATACTGAGAAAATCGCCTTTAAAGTTGTCCAAATGAAGTTCTTAGCAATGCATAATACAAATCAAAAATTAAGTTTTGATATATTTACAATAGGAAATTTACAAACTATCTTCGTAGAACATGATCTTTACTTAATATCCTAATGATTTTTGGCATAAAAGAAAAATCCATAATTTTGACCCATACAATGTATTTTTGCCTATTGCTATAAATATACCACAGCGACTTAAGACTGCTTTTGTGGTCCAGGGTCACATTTTTTTCCTCAGTAACCAAAAAGGTCATGCCTAAATGTCACTTGTAATGTTTGCAGTTTCTTTTCTGCTTTTTAATAATATCACTTGTCAGTTCATTAGATGACTCATATGCACAATGTTACAATAGTTCAAGTTGTCTAAGCTGTCCAGACAGTCCAAGTTAGCTAAGTAATTAGCCTCATTTCAAATGCATTGTGTAATTGTCTTAATGACTAATTTTTAGTTTCTTTGTTTTTATTTATTTTTTTGGTTTACCAGTAAAAGCATTTAAGCAGTCTTAAAATGAGAAAAATTACCTGATAAGCAAAATTTGTATAAGAAAATAAGTTTGTCTTCAGAAATTACATCTTTTACTTATGCATATTTTACTTATCCCATTGGAAACAGTTTGTTCTGTTTCACTGGAAATAGATTTAGGTTATTTTAAGGATATTTTGATACTGTGTATTATATGGATATTTCTGTATTATAGGCTGCATATCTGACCATGGCTCTGTAATGGACAAATGAGACTAATGTACAATGGATTGTTCATTATTTGTAAGTAATTTAAAATTGACAAAATTGGAAAATTTCTTCACATTGCTATTATATCCTTAGGACATGTCCTGCTAAGTCAAGCTGTCTCAGGTCCAGGTATGCTGTGATGATGGTCCCTCCCAGAAATACCATGACCCTGACACCCCTTATGAAGGTATGCGCCTACAGGACATCACTGTCCATTCCCCATAATAGACCATCAACTTGTGTTTGAATCATACATACACATTATAATGTGTATGTTATAATGTTGCCATAGCAAAGTCCTATATTTAGGACTGGCTTTATAATTTAACATCTGCTTTCGTTTTTTCCAGGATTATTCGAAGGTTCTCTTGTGTGGTGAAGCTCTCAGGAAGAATCCAGGATTATATCAAAGTAAGTTGTTGCCTCCCACCTCGCAACTCTGACATTGTTGTGTCTTTGTCTTGGCTCTCTCCTCTCTATTGTTTTCCCCTGTGGCTTTATTTTTCATTGAGCATGGTGATAACACTTCTGAGGAATCCTGAAGTTTTGGGCTGGGAAGGTCATGTGAAAACTTGTCCTGGTGGGTCTGCTGCTGTGGAAGGAGAGTACTGAACATTGGTCATACTGACTTCATTTAAGTTCATTTCAATGTATTATTTCAGTATTAGTGTATGATTTGTGGAGGCTGCATTCCCAAATATACATTATATGGAGTGTAAATGTATATAATATGCAGTAGATGCAGCAATAAAGCAGTGAGAACTTGTCTAAGTTGCAATAATACTGAAGTAAAGGGTCAGAGGTCAGTAGTGAAGGGTTGTGGTTGTTGTAGAGTGGACTGTCATCGGTAGAGAAGAAACCGTTTCTGAGTGTACTGCTTATATACCCTTACCATTTTCAGCATATAAGGGAAGAAATGGTATTTGATGTAGATTTGATGCCTGATGATTTAAAGAGCTTCATGTCAGCGGAAATTCTGAC
Organism: Tor tambroides; assembly: GCA_021397915.2. Classification (NCBI taxonomy): domain Eukaryota; kingdom Metazoa; phylum Chordata; class Actinopteri; order Cypriniformes; family Cyprinidae; genus Tor; species Tor tambroides. Next base: position 34,552 of record JAFVLL020000471.1, read on the forward strand.
TTCCTGCTGGAGTGCAGCTGTCATGCAGTAGGTCAAGATTAGACTGACCAGATGCTCCATTTTTTTTTCCCTGAGATGGTCTAGAGACTCTTTTACGTGTTCCTACTTATTTGTACTTTATAACAGTACTCATTCTTTTTTATTGTAGGTTTTTAAATAATTACAGTTATTTCAAGCCCATTTTCATCTGTCAGGTATAAAACACGCAGTCATTCTTCACTCTTTTCTCTTGACAGTAAGCCGTTCAGTGAAATTACATAACTGAACAAGTTTCTGTTCAAAATGTGTAGAGTTGTTCTAAAGTATTTTTCTAAGAACCACTTTACAATTCTGTTTTGTTTTTTATATTGTTCTATTTTCTAATTTAAATCTTTTCAGGATTCTTTTATGAACAGAAAGTTCAAAAGATCAGCATTTACCTGGAATAAAATTTTCTTGAATATAAAAATAGTTGAAAATAAAAAATTACTTGGAAAAAAAACCCCTGAAATAAAAACAGTTTGTAAATTGTCTTTACTCTGACTTTTAATCGGGAATCAGAAATGGGATTTATAAAAACAAACAAACAAGCAAAAAATCTTTTCTTGACTTGGCTGAGTTTAATTTAGTTGGTGATTCTGTGACTTGTTCCTACTAAATAGGAAGTTTCTCTCTAGAACTTTTCATTCCATCTCCACGGTGACTGTAAACAGGGAACATTGACGCTGTTTATTCCACATGAGAATGTAGTCCCAAATATAACTAGGCCTAACTGACAATTCCCTCTCTGTGATGGCTCTGGCTCTGAGACAAAAACTGAATGAGCCACCCACCCAAGTCCAGAACACAGGGGTCTTCGCATCACTTCCTGTCATCTACCAGTATCAAAGGATTCCCTGCTGTGTACAGACACAAACACAACAGAACGGCCAAAAGAAAACATACATAAATGGGCTGATATGAGGCCAGAGAGATCATAGCTTTACAGAACTGTGCTTGTGATGTTACATTTATCTCCTCTTTCTTTTCAGTGTCTATAAACTGCTGTTGATATATATAGAATGATTCCTTATAGACATTAACCCCAATAACCCTGTTAACGTTTAAGAATTGAGGACTGTTCCATCTGCCCCCACAGGTTTTCTTCTTGGTCTTGTAAAAGTGCTCTGTTTTTGTTATTTTGATTCCTCTTGGTATTCTCGGTACTAAAACATGTCACTGAGGGTCCAAAAGCAGTTTTAGAAAATATAGAAAAACCATATGATCAAAAAGCATGACTCAACTGGAAGTTTCAACAAAACAAGCAATTCATTCAGCTTAATGGAATATTAGTTCCTTTCTTCTGTAGAGCACATAAGAAGATATTTCGAAGAATGTTGGTAACCAAACAGCTGATGGTAGCCATTAGCTTTCAAAGTATTTTTTTCAATACAATGGAAGTAAATGGCTTCCGTCAACTGTTTGGTTGGATTTTAGTGTGCAAAAATCATGCACTAACCTTTTATAACCAAAGAATCTAATGTTCTTTTATAAACTTCGCATTTCTGCTTTTAAATACTTCATTGTAAGCACCTTACGATTTTTGATTTTTGTTTGTAAAGAAAACAAAGGACTAGTTAATGTTATTTTTTGTGAACACTGCAGCACAAATGCAGTCAGTTGAGCTTATCTTGCATTAAACACAGAATATTTCTTCAATGAATCCTCTAGGCCAGCATACGTCTCTTTTATCTAGTGTTTGCACTTCTGAGCACATGAATTAGTCATCAAGTACAGTAAGACCATCTGAACAATTTATATGGCTGAGGGCAGGGTGGTGTGCTGGGGTGGGGGATGTTTGGGCTGGGGTGACACTAGTCATTGATCACACGCTGATGGACAGCAGGAGATGGGACAGTCCCTGTGGGTCCGTCTGACCACCTGAGACCCCAACTCTCCAAACCTACTAATATGACTGCATGGATTGTAAAAGCTGCAACATTGAGGGAGATGTGGGATTTGTTCGGGGGGGCCCTGCTCTTTGCTTGCTTTGGCTGAAAAGTGGAGGATTTGTTTTTGTGGTCAATAAGATTCTGCTTTTGTCTCCTCAGGAGACATTTGGTCCTCTGAGAAAGATCTGCGTTTCAGATTTCATCTGGATTTCAGTTGACTTTAAGGGATTTATGTCCACCTACAGAACATTTAAGTTTTGTGATTTTTATTTGGACCAGCTGCAGTGAGAGAACGTTCACAATTAGATTTCCTACCATGAAGATGTTTGGTGGTTTTCTCTGGTTCTTTTGAAAACAACCTGTTTAAACCAGCCTAAGCCACTTAGTTGGTCCTTGCTGGTTTAAGATGGTCTCCCAACCTGAGCCGAGCTGGTATTTAGTTGGTTTAGTTGGTTTAGACTGCCAAAACCCCCTTTAAAACTACCCAGTTTACAACCCTGACCAGATTAAGAGACTAACTAAGACCAGCAAACCAGGGTAGGCTGTTTTAAGATTCATTCACAAATTATCCTTTTGTGTTCCACAAAAGTCAATGGTTGAGTAAACAAGGACAGAATTCACTTTAAATGAGATGGAGAAATAGAGGATGTTAACTTGGTAGAACTAACAAGAACAAGCAAGAGTTCCCACACATTACAGTTGACATTAGAAATGGCGGCATGTCTCGGCATGTGTTAATTGCAGTCACCATAATACTTTGATCATCAGCCTTGTTGAAGCAATGCAGAAAAATGAAAACAACTTGTTTTCTTGTTGTGCAACACAAGATGCCTAAGGTATGCTTGAATGTTGAGTAATCATCAACAAAGATGAGAAATGAGTTCAGGTACAGCTCAAGAGTGCAGAGCCACTATAAACTGAAGAAACTGAAGAAAACAAGGGGGATGAGAGCAGGTTCAGGCCTGCTGAAAGTGTCTAGAAATAATCATACTGTTGAAATCAAAGTGAAAACTGTAGTGCAGTCAAGAGAAAGAGCTTAAGTTTAACTAAGTCAGACAATTATGGAAAGAGTCCGCAGACAGACCTGCTGAAAGATGGGCTAAAATTAAGTGACTCAGAATATGTCGTGATGCTTTTTTTCCACTGAAATAATACAGATATTCCTGTAAATCATCTGCACTTTGTCAGCTCTTCAGTAAAAAGATTTCTCAATCACGTTTGAATCATTTGTGGAGTTCAAGCCTGAATTCACATTGTATCTAAAAGGAATGTTAAAGGAACATCTTTCATGAACTGGAACCATTCCAAATGGGATCAAACAAGATAACTCAGTAATAACTCAAAAATACTCATTCATTCATTCATTCACTCATTCAATAGAATTTTATTAGATTATAAAATGACTCTTGTATGATCCCCTTACTATCAGTTTCAAATCATTTTTAATATGGGGTGTATTTTTTGAGGGATTTTTAACATCTTTTAGGGTGTTCAGGAGCCGGTTGTAAATGTCAAAAACCTTGAATAGTAGTTAGGCAAAGAGAAACTGAGAGTCAAATGTAATCTCTTATCTCAGTCTTGACTCTGAAGTAATAAAAGCCTCACATCATGACTAGGCCACAAATGCGATGTCTTTCTGAACAAAGGACGCTCTGAGATAGGTGTGCACTTTGTACAGAATAGCTGTTTTGCTGTGGGAAAAAACAGTCATAGCTGTGACAGCAGCACCTGAGCTATTGCATATTCTGATCATTTTGTTGTAATTAAAAGGAAAGCCTGTGCCATTTGTGTTGCGAAACAGAATTGACATTAATGACTGTTTTCATACAGGTTTCCCCAATAAGTGGTCAGGCAAATGGATAGTCTGCCTCTAGACTTATGTCTTTGGTTGAGTCAATGTTGTAATTTTGTGTCGTCGTGATGACGAACATAGAAACGATTTGATGATGGCCCAGAGCCTTAGTGTTTACACTTTTCATAGGAAAACAACCTATAAATGGTGTGCTTTTATTTTCATTGAAAATGTATTTCAACTTTGAACAACAGCATATTTTGTTTTCTCTGTTCTATTTAAATCTAGAACATGGAGATCTACAAAAATTATGGGGGTGGTGTTCCTGGGGACACATGAACTGAAGCCAAATTCTTTTGGATATTTCCACGAGAAAGGTTCAGGACACTTTGTCTTTTTGACTAGCATATCTGAATTTGTCGTTAAAACTGTTCCATGAGCTTCCGTCACTTCTGACTCATTTGCAGCTCTCATAGGCTACTGAACGCTTAAACATGCCAACAAACTTGCACACGAACAGTTGTTAAAGGGAGTATTGAGAGCCTGTTGTCATGCTGACACATTGCATCTGTTCTCAGGGTCTTTTGTGGGTTTCTTCTGCTCAAGGAGACAGAGCCAGATTGTTCCAGAATGACTTTACGATGGGCCACATGTCAGACCTTTTACCAACTTTCTTTGACACATGCACTATCAGCATTGTATTTGGGAACTGATTTTTCATTCTTGATAGAACAACGGATATTAATATAGTGAATCTGCTCATTTCTGACTCACGTGTCTTGTATATCCACACTCCCTTGTGAAATTTTTATCATGTGCATTATGTGAATCATTGTGCGCAGTCTCTGAATCACACATGCATGTACAGTAACTCATAGCAAAGGCTAATGAATAGGGTCGAGTAGGGTAGGGACCCTCGGGGTTATCTCAGCCCATGTGTTGCATACTTCTATGCTCACATCTGTGGCTAAACGTAAATATGTGGTGGGCTCCCAGTCTGACTCATTCATTCACTCACTCAAGCAGCTTTAATGTAATGTTACTGATATATGTAGGAGGTTACTGTACATGACTCACATGAACAATTCAAACAATACCGCCACTGTAGGTCAATGCAAGTAGTCACAAGAGGAAGCTTGCATGCAAATCTGTGGTAAGGAGGCTTTGCCTTTCAACGCCGTATGGCACTTTCCATCAGTAGGGTTAACAGGTTTGTTTCTGCCATGTTCAGTGAAAGGGGGTGCTTAAACTTTAGAAAAATGTGGTTTTCAACCTCAAAATCTGTTTTTATTTTCAATACATATTCAGAATTTTTTTTTTTTTTTTTTTTACTAAAATCCGCCCCCCCCCCTCTTTCTCTCTTTCTCTCTCTCTCTCTCTCTCTCTCTCTCTCTCTCTCTCTCTCTATATATATAAAATAAAAATACATATTAACCAATACATATGCATTTATGTGTGTAAATTTAGAAAGTTACAAAATATTTTATAAATAGGTAACACTTTACTGTGCATTATAAAGTGTTATTAAAGGGTATATTACATTATAATTATTCATAATGAGCATTGTAATACACTATATCTTGTCGTAAATAATTATAACCAAATTTGAAATGCATAGTGTAACAATGAATTGATAAGTGTAATAATGTATCAACTGTTATAATTTTTCATGAGATCGTATAATGCATGACAAGGCATAATTAATGCATTAAAACTACTTTTATATTGCATTATACATAAAGGCATTAAATTGTTACCTATAAATATTATAATGTATAAAATTATGATTTAATTTGGAAAATATATGTTTTTGGGCCAGTCAAGCAATGTTAAGAAAAAATTCATTTGGTGCAAAATCACACAGTAGCCTAACAGTCTACATGCAAAATGTGTGATATAATTTTCTTCTAAATTAAAATTAGTTATAATTCTAAATATTTTTTACTAGGGCTGTCAAAATTAACGTGTTAATAACGCGTTACTGCAAATTCATTTTACCGGCACTAATTTTACTAACGCGCGATTAATGCAGCGCGCATTTTCTGTTTGACCTGTGGCCTAACCCGTAGTTGGAGAAATGGAGATGCACAGTGTTGCCAACTTAGCGACTTTGTCACTAGATTTAGCGACTTTTCATATTTGTCCATGCACATGTTGATTAGAGTATTAAAAACTTGAAAAGTATTAGGCCTAATTTAAGGTACATTTAGAACAGATCATTCAGAACAGCTGATTATAAAGCAAAACTGGCACTATATAGTGTCCTCTTGTCAAAGCTTGTAAAAGGCATGTCAGTTCGTGTTGTAAAGTGAATTGCAACATGCACAGAAATGAGTGTCCAATTGTGTAATCAAGATCAGTTGCCGTATATATCTGCAAGTATGCTTCTCTAATGCAGCTCTTGAGAGCATTACAAACACTAATTTATTATTATTATTTTTTTTCACTTTGTTTTTCTGTTTTTCTTCTGGAAACATCATTGGTGGTAATTCAACAGTTGATGTGATATCACATGAATTGTAAATGTAGTTGTCCGACTGACCAGCAGGTGGTGAGGGAAGAACCTACCTCTGAAATGACCTTTGTGTACACAGAAAAACAAGAAAGAGAAGTACAGTGGTGTGAGACAGATAACATAATGATCCATAATGAATTAACCAACAGGAAAAGTGTGGCATGGAAAGATAAAGTGCCCCAAAAATGATACAAGCAGTCAAAACCCTCAAGGAAGGGGGTTTAACCTGAAGTAGCTCTTGTCTGTGTGTAAATGTGTTGTGTCTTGATGTGTGGGAGGGAGAAAGTAAAGAGAAGGAGGGCAAACCAGGAGGGGTGGGTCGGAGGGCTTGTCCTGGCTCTATATAGAGAGGGAAAATCCGAGTGTGACTAGGGGCCAGACAGGAGGCTGAAGACAGTACTCTGTTCAGTACTTTGACCTGTAGCTGAAACAGACCAGCTCACATTTTGTTCACTGGATATAACCAGAGGAAGGATTTGATTTCACTAAACAAGGTGGGGGATATTTTTTATTGTTCCAGCTATTTAAATCCTGTGCTTTCTGTGTAACCTCCTCCCTCCCTATTTTAATGCAAGTGTGTCAAACAGGTGCGTAGTTAAGAGCCACAGACCGGCAGCACAGCTCTACAGCCTACAACAATCATTGTCCTCTTTACATGTACCAAGGATGGCATTTCATGAAGTAAAAGTAGTTTAAGTTATGAAATTTAAAGCATTATTTCTCATTTTACTTCAGCTGTTATTGAATCTAGAATATTCTACATCAGTCTTCAACCTTTTTCAAGTGTTGCATTTAAAGCCTGGCCTATAAATACCATTTTATTCTTTAGTCTTTTTTGTGTTTAGTATCATATTAATGAAATTCTATGCTTTATTATTATTATTATTATTATTATTATTATTTGTGTACAAGGCCATACACTTGTATAACCTTAGCTGAACTTTGCGTTAGGTTGGATTTAATTTAATGTTGTATTTTTAATGCATAATTTGTTTGAAATCAAACATTAATTGGAGATTGCTGCATTACATTTAGTTTTGTTTAGTAATATGATGAAAGTTAAAGTTATTTGTCAGAAAAGCGTACTTCTTTAAATCTATTACATAACTGAATGATACCACATTCAGATAAATGACATATGAAATGAATATGAAATATATGATAATACAGGGATAGTGGATGCATTTAAACTGCAAATGTGTCTTATACAACTATGTAAACTGCATGATGAGTTAAAGAGTCATGTAAATAACTGCAGGAAAATTATGTATGATTTCAAATATCAAATATCACTCAGGTCATGAGAGTGGGTGAAACTCACTTTCAGTATTACAATACATGTAAATGAGAAGTAGGTGGTGTCTGCGCTATATACTCCTTTGACAGCTCAAGATGCTGTGTCATAACTCATATGCATGGAATCTGCTAGAAAGTCTCCTCAGTCTGTTATTTGATACTGATATGGAAGCTTCTAGACCTGCTCTCAAAGTCCATAGGGTGTCATTCTACAATCACAAAGGTATAGGTTAAATATCAACCTTAAATAGCATTTTGACTGGTTAACCTTAATTATTAGTTAGTGAAATTAAAGTTTTAAAGGTGACGTTAAACTATGAATATCCAGAAGACAAGACCCGCTGTATTTTTAGCCTGTTATGATTGTGGTGTCTGGATCAGTATGTTGTGTTGAACCACCTGTACACATGTATCTAAGATTGGTGATATGACTATAACACTGCTCATTAGTTAAGTTTTGTGTGGTCAAAAGCGCTGATGTAAGTCTTGATGAGAGCGAGTGCTGTATGATTTTTCAGACAGCAGATTATAATTCAGTGATGTGTTCAGCAGCAGTTTTACTCTCTGCTGCACATCAAGCATCATACGGGATGTTTGTGATGTAAAACTCAACCCGTCTCTACATGCTACAGTCTCGTCGAGAGCAAACAGGCGAGCCTTCAAAAGCCAAAATATCCACATTACTGTACTGACATCATTACTGATGTTTACCAGAGTGATCGCCATGGCAACGGGGTCAAATGAGCATTTCTTTCACTGCTGTAACACTGCTGCCATATGTTTCAGTGTGTATGAGGCTGAGCTCTGGTCAACTAAAGGCACAGTCATGCAGAAAACTGCACAGCAATGGACTTTGTTTCCAGGGCTGTTCTTTTGTCTGTATGGGGCACATTGTGCCTGGTGGGCTGATTGGGTAATTAATGATGCTATTTCTGTAATTTGCTCGCCCGCCTCTCGTCTTTGTCAAGTCTCTTTTCTATTTAACCCGAGACCACGACAGGCAGCTTGAGCGCAATTATGTGTGATCTTAAGACATTGTTCTCAGGGAGGAGGATCAGTGAAAGTGAGGAGCAGTAATTTGATCAATTAAATGAGGGGAAAGAGGAGGAAGGCCACCCCAAACAATGACCTTTAAAAGGTTATTTAACTTTAAAGCCATATGTTATTTCAGAAGACAACAAATATATATAAACCTTAAATAAAAAATATAGAAATCAGTTTAATGTGTAACTTGTATAATGTTACAAAAGATTTCTATTTAAAATAAATGCTGTTCAGTAACTTTCTATTCATCAAATAATCCTGAAAATGATTAATAATTGAGCTGCAAATCAGTATTAGAATAATTTCTGAAGTATCAGGAGACACGGAAGACTGGAGTGATGGCTGCTGAAAATACAGCTTTGCCACCAAAAGAATGAATTACATTTTAAAAAATGTAATAGAAAAATTGTAATAATAGTTCACAATATTTTTATTTTTACTGTATTTTTGATCAAACCAAGCCTTGATGAACATAAGAGACTTCTTTCAAAGACATTAAAATATCATTATTATTCCAAACTTTTGGCCAGTTATATATATACACACTGCCATTCAAAAGTTTGGGATCAGTACGATTTTTAATGTTTTTAATGTTTCTTATGCTCATCAAGTCTGTATCTATTTGATGATAAATACAGAAAAAATTTGTAATTTTGTAAAATATTATTGCAATTTAAAAATAACGGTTTTCTATTTTAATATACTTTAAAATATATTTTATTCCTGTGAAGCAAAGCTGAATTTTCAGCATCATTACTCCAGTCTTCAGTGTCACATGATCCTTCAGAAATCATGTTTCATAAATTTTGACTTATGATCAATGTTGGAAACAGTTGTGATGCTTAATATTTTCATATTTTATGCATTTGATACTTTTTTCAGGGTTCTTTGATAGATAAAAAGTTAAAAAGTTGTGTTACAATATACACTACTATTCAAAAGTTTGGGGTCAGTAAATGTTTTCTTTCTTTCTTTCTTTTTAAAGAAATTAATACTTTTATTCAGCAAGGATGTGTTAAATGGATAAAAAGTGATAGTAAAGAGATTTCTAAAAAAAAGAGATAGTAAAAAGATTTATATTTTGCTGTTAATAAATGCTGTTCTTATGAACTGTTTATTCATTAAAGAATCAAAGAAAAAAGTATCACAAGTTCCAAAAAATAATAAACAGCACAACAGTTTCAACACTGATAATAAATCAGCATATTAGAATGATTTCTGAAGGATCATGTGACACTGAAGACTGGAGTAATGATGCTGAAAATTCACTGCTGCATCGCAGAAATAAATAATATTTCAAAGTATATTAAAACAGGAAACCAATATTAGAAATTGCAATAATATTTCACAATATTACTGTTTTTTCTGTATTTTTTATCAGATAAATACAGCCTTGATGAGCAGAAGAGACTCCATTAAAAAACATGCCAAACTTTTGAACGGCTGTGAACATATGCAATCTAAAAATAATGATTTATATTTAACATGTATAATGCTTGTGAGGCCCCTTTTGTGTATAAATCTACATGAAAATGTGTTATTTTGTTATCAAAGATGGACAGCCTTTATAAGACAGCCTTACCCGGTTTGTGCGCCTGCCTTGGTTTTGACTGCAGGAAGTAGCTGTTTCCGTAACAATGATAAGTTTTGGCTCCATTAGTTTGATACTGACATTATTTCCACCATGTCAGCTACTGTGTCCTTTCTTGGAATAAAACCAAACATTTTAAAGGGACATTCATCTTATCTTGACATTTTAATACAAACACAATTTTTAAGTAAACAAGAAATAAAAAGTAGTATTTACCATTGGGTTTTATAGTTTAAATTCTCCAAAATGATTCCAAGAGAATCAGGTAACTAAACAGATTAGCAGCACGAATGCAAAACATTAATTATCCTTGCACAATAATTAAACAGTTACATACAGCTTTGGGGCGTATTGAATCAAATATGGAGCACATTTCTTGAATTCTGTTTAAATGTAAACACTTCAAGTGGATTATGTAATGTGTTGGTTAGTTTATGGGTTTAAGTTTCCACAGATATTTTTTCTGTGTTTCTCAGTATATGATCCATGATGGTGCCAAGTATGTTGACAGGATAACTGTACTGCGAATATCTGTTTGCTCATAGCTCAAATATTATAAATGAAACAAAATGTCCCAAGAGAGATCAAATATAGACAATGCAGCCAGTGGGCAATGGCCGTTTATTTTGACCTTTGTGCTTTCTCTTAAAAGGAAGAGCCTAGTGTAAGACAATATTTACAAAGAAGTAGTCACTGCTGTGAGTCTTTCCTAGAAGTTTAGCAAGTACATAAAGACTGGTGGACGTCTACAGTAACTTGAGGCCTGAGTCACATGACCCCACCTTTTCTATTAGAGACACCTCAATGTATGGACGGTCCCACAGAAACCCAAGCACACAGATAATAGAAGTTTCAATCATGGACAAAAGTCAAGAGAAAACTGTGCTTACAGTTTCTCCTCAGAATGATATTTTAAACCTCGTCTACTGCTGTGCTGTTATTGTGTTTGCAGGATGAGTGCATTATTAAAATAAGAACAAGTGGAACGTCTGTTTATCAGTGATGTTTATATTGCAGATTGTTGGCTCATAGCCTTGAGTTCAGTCTGCTTCAGGAAAGTGCAAAACAAACCATCGGCGTTAGGAATTGCATTGCTCTGCCTAACACTCCAAGTTCTGTTTCCCTTATCCATCGTTTCTGTTTTCGCTCAAATGTTAAAATGTTATTTCTGCTGTAATCATATTTATCATTGTTGTTGTTGTTTTTTTCAGCATGATGGAGCATAATTTTGTACTGGTGCATTAGATTCAATTCTGATTTGAAAGTTGACCCCAATGGCTGATGTTTTGCTATATTGATTTCTTTATGACAGATAAGCAATGTTGAAGCTCTTGATGCTGGCCGCCATCACAGCGCTCCTCCTGCTGGTGGAAGGGGGAATGTCGGAGAGGACTCAGTCCCGCACTAAGAGAGAACTGGCCAGCCCGCTGCACCTCAGGGGGATCCGGGACCCCTATGGCTCCTACTGCCAGAGGAGAGGAGGCTGCTGCCCCGGCCGAAATGACCAGTGCACTGTGCCTTACCTGGACACCATCTGTTACTGCGACCTGTTCTGCAACCGCACCGTGTCCGACTGTTGTCCTGACTTCTGGAGCCACTGCCTGGGAACAACTCCTCCATATCCTCCCAGTAAGTTGTATGACAACGTAAAGTCTGAGAGTCTGAGTGTGCTGGTTGCTCTTTTCTATGTATTTGCCTGCACAATGAGTAGGGACTAAAACTTTCAAACTTCAAAAAGGATCCACAAAAGCACTGTAAATTTAGCATAAAAATGATCCATTTGACTAGGGCACTATATTATCTTCTGAAGCCAAACAACAGCTTCGTATGATTAACAGACCAAAATTTAAGTCATTATTCACTGATAATCTAATCCCTGGATTGATTTCAGCATAAGAAACAGCATTTATGAGACAGTTTAAGTCGAATATTAAAGGGATTATTCACCCAAAAATCCATCATTTACCCTCATGTCGTTCCAAACCTGTATGAGTTTCTTTATGTTGAACATAAAAGAAGATATTTTGAAGAATGCTGGTAATCAAAGAGTTGATGGTTCCCATTGACCCTACTATGGAAGTCAATGGGGACCAACAACTGTTTGGTTCTTCAGAATTCTTCAAAATGGCTTGTTTTGAGTGTAACATAAGAAAGAAACTTACACAGGTAAATAATAACAACATTTTTGGGTGAACTATTCCTTTAATGCTGATTTGAAATATGTTCATTTTTGAGTTTGGCCAGCAGTTTTTGAGATTTCATTACTTTCCCTCTCAAACAGATAGGAGTTACTGTAGTCTTGCATGCTCAAAATAGCTGCTGGCATTGCAAATATGGCTGAAAATAGGGAACTTGAGAACCAGATCTTTTGTGAATCAGTTGATAAATCAATTGTTTGAAAAGATTTGACCTTAAAAGAATGAATTTTTCTCAAATCAGGCTTTGCTAGTCCTCTCATGAGCATATCTATGGCTAATATCAATATTTCGATGCAACGACAACTTAATTTTCAGTATGTTCCTTAAACAAAAATATTGTATGACTTCAGAAGACTTCAGATATGGTGCGTTAGTCATAAGGACTAATATCATCATAACTGTTTGTTTTTTTGTCAATTTGGACCTCCAGATGGCAGAGGTTCAGGTTTAGTCCTGTTTTAGCTTCCTCCATGACAAGAAACATACAACTATGTTCTCATATAGAAAAGATCTATAGTTTGGGATTTAATCAAGATGCGAAGCCAATCATTGGTATGCTTAGGGAACAATTTTGGCCCACAGCCAATGTTTGAAGTCTACACCGTTAAGAAAAGGTTAGTTATTTTCTAGAAACATAATGGAAAACCAAGTCCAAATTCTTCCCTGTTAATGTTTTCCTGCCATTCTTGCTTCATGGATCTCATTGTGGTTGTGTAGTGCCACTGAGGTGTAAAATGTTCAGTCGTGGACCTCATAATGGGCAGAGAACAGTGGCATTCTCATGACAAGAGCAGAACAGGGCAGCGGAAGGCAGGGAGCAATGAATGGAGGTCAGCTGAAAGAATGCCTGTAATGTACGAGGAGGGAAGGAGGTGGAAGGGTGACTGCAGGCAGGGAGGGATCACAACAGGTATGTGCACAATGTGTGTTTGCTAAAGGAGGGACAATCTTGTCTATAGGGCAGGTATGACTTCACGGATCACAGCTCAGCATTACTCACACTGAGAATGTTGCTAAATCTCAGTAAATGTTTTCTATGGAAAGCCGCTTTCATTTACAGTAAAAATAAGATCTGATAGTTCATGTTTCCTATTCTTTCAGTACTTTGGGCAATTGCAGCTTAACTTTTTGATGTTTAATCTTGAAACTTGCCTATAAAAAATAATTTAGTTTAATAAAAAATAAACGAAATAAATGCAAGTAAAATTTGAATACTTAACAGTGAAGTTAACAGTGAACACCAGACAGGCAAAAAATTAACAAAAATTATTCTAAAAACTGAACATGCTACAAAGACAGATGCAAATTCTTCCATAGTGTCTTTCCCGAATTTTTCCTGAACGTAAAAGGAAGCAAACAAGAGAAAATGTCACGTCACACTTTTGAGAGCTGTTGAAACATCAGCTACAATATAATATATGAATCTTTATTTGTATGTCACTTGAAAAAAATTAATTAAATAAATAAATAAAAAAGATATTTTGACCACAAATTAAGAGTTTGTTCGCCTGCATGATTTCTTAAATTAGGGCAGTGTTTTAATAATTTGTTCACTCATTTTAATTTAATTGTGGCCACATATGAAATACTGCATGTCTAGAAAAACAACAACTAGATATAAGGGCCACAAATTAAGAATATCATTTAATTTGTCACTAATGTGACAAAACCTCATTTTGGGTGACAAAACTAGTGACAAAACCTCATTTTGGGCCCAGATGGTGTAGTTACAACATCTACCAGCAGCTGCCAACTGAATCATGCTAACCAGCCAAACAGTGACCCCTGTTTCCAAATGTGTTTTAAACATTCCTCTCCTCCCATTTTCCAGCATTCGGTTGAGCCAGCGTTGTTATGTAATTCTATTCAGTGCCATTAATTGTGCAGAAATTATGCACTTTGACATTAAAATGATTTTTATTTACATGATTTCATGTGTGTCTGTTATAGTGTCTTACATAGACATCCTGCATATGCATCCACTCCTCTTTAGTTCATTCTTACTGTAGTTTGTACTTTGTATATTAGGAGGAGAGGAAAGATGGCCTGCCCATTTCCAGCCAGGCAATGTGGCAATCTCTGATTAAGCTCGTCAAGGCATGACGACAGCAGAGTCTCTGGGAAAGCAATGGAAAGCCAAGAAAACATTCCACTGCGGGCACCACAGACTACATCAGACAAACTTTTAATCCAAGTGTTTAGTATGTGTGTGTGCGGTTGTTCCTCAAATCTCCTGCAGATTGATTCATAATTGTTGTTGTTTGTTGATTTCAGGTTCTTGTGAAAGGAATGGCCACAGGTTTCACTCAGGGGCAACATACAAAGAGAACTGTAATTTATGGTGAGTGTGAAATCTAGTCAAAGCTATATACAAATCCTCATTCTTTCCATTTCCATAGCACTGACAACACGGCCTGTTCAAGGGTACTGTGGATCTCTCAATCCAAGGCCATTGTTTGGCTACATCAGCACTCATGTTGGCAGGATTTATTCACAGACCGAGAGAGTCTTGACTGAGCTGCTTCAGTGGGCAGGACAGTGGGACCACTCGGGTCCTGAAAAGATTACACACATTCCTGAGTTCCCATACATATGCTTCACCTTCAGCGCCCTTGTGATCCTGACAACGTGAACAGTACAAACACACTGCAGGATAATGTACAGCACATATACATCCATAATATTTACCGCATGTCTCTCTCCCTTTACACAAAACCCCTTGCTAATAGGATTAGCTCTCGTCATAGAATCTAAT